>KZ506340.1:201087-226145 GCA_002844005.1 Limosa lapponica baueri | reverse complement strand
ACCCTATCGAGGCTTTTGGGCTAACAGCCAGCCTTGCTAATGCTCGGTGCACAACCTGGTTTTTGAGTGCAACCTTTGGTCTGCAGATGTCACACAAAACAAAGATGAAAATACCCCAAAGTCTCCCTCTAAGCCAAATTAAATGGCATTTCTGCCAGAATGTATTTATCATAAGGGGGTGAAATCAAAAGTAATAATAATAATAACAACGTTAGGAAATCTTGATGTTACTGACCAGCATCTTGGTTTGATGAAGGACGGCACAGTTTTGCCAGGGCAATTAGAGCCTGCTAGTGCCTGACAAGTCTCATATATGGGCAGAGAACAAAGTGGTAGGAGGACTTCCTGGCTGTTCTATCAGCTTAACTTGAGTTTAGTTGAGTTGACTTTAATTTGCGTCAATTTAAGTATTAATCATTTTCCATCCCATTTTCAACACCTATAGCATGAGACTAATGACATTTTCCCTCCTTTAATAAAATACTTTAAAATCTACAATTTAACAGCACCATACAAGCAAAATAAAATGCTGCTTTAGTAATAACAATACTTCCACTTCTGAAATGCCTTCCCTTAAAGAATCTTTTGGATTTTTACAAACATTAATTAAGTTTTTATCACAGCACAATCAGAAAATTATTACTGAAAATGCTTTTTGGGGAGTAAAGTAGGGGTGGAAATGAAGTCTGAGAATGATAAAGTGATTTCCACAATACCATAAAGATTTTAACAGATATTTGACAATGATGACTTCAATTTACATCAAAACGGTTGAGTCTGTGGGACAGAATATTTTCCTTCAAACAAATGTCACCAGAAACTAGTCATTTCATGTTTATTCAGATCAGATATCTCTGGTGTGTATCTTTGTTTCAAATTTCTGAAAACACATCCTAATCTTCTGGATTGTAGTAAATTAGTGAAGGGAAATAGAAGATTCAATCACGTTTAAGTCAATGACCCCTTGATCTGTACAATAAGGAAAAAAGCCAACCCTTTTTCAGAACTATAGTCGAACCTGTCAGCAAAGCTGGATTTGCTGAAAGACAAGAAGTATCAGAGATGAAATCTTGCTCACAGAAACACTGGAAAAACCTTCTATTAATTTCAGTATGGTTAGGGTTTTGTTCTTTCAGTTGATTGCAGCAACATGTAAGAAGTAAGCAACATTGAGAAAAAAAGCTCCAAAGCTATTCCTTTGTGATTAAAGTTAACTTAGAAATGAAAAACCTAAGGCAACTCGTGAGACAGCAAGACAGATGTAAGTCAGAGCTCAGAGAATCTAAACACTGGAACAAGTTACAAATAATAAACACTCTCCCCCCCACACATATACACAGCCGTGCAGTAGCTGTAACCTTAGGAAAGATTTAATCACCTATTGCAAGTGTGCTTCATTTTTCACACCTCCAACATTTTATAAGTATAAATATATACTTACATATATATACACACATATATAAATACACACTATTTATGTGGTATTTATAACATCATTTCTTGGATTCCCTGAAATGTGTCTTATCAGGTCTGCTGTATATTTCTTTGTATCCATATCCTTACATACATCTATATGTATGTAAGATTATACACATATATACACACACATATGCTTATGGATATATAGGAAGCTACTGCCCAGCCTGCTGGACACGGGCAGAGGCAGTGCTGCTAATGAGAATTGCCACTGCTTTGTAATGTGACAGCCAGCAGGTGCAGAAGGCAACGAAGCGACCACTGCTGCCATCCTGGGAAATAGGAGGGAGAGAAACGGAGCATTGAACTCACTGAGGCACTGAACTGGGGAAGGGTGGATGGGAAGAGGAGGCGGAAAGCGGTAATGGGGATTATTATTAAATGAGAAAAAATTATCTTTCTTCCTTATATACCTTAACCTTTTTATTGGAGAGGACGTGAAAGAAAGCATTGCTCCCAAACTGTTCCTTCAGCAAGAAGCACAACAGCAGACTGAATCCTACAATCCTGAAGATTATTTACAGCACGACATGCACGAGACCTCTGTATACATATCTGGAGATGGGAAATCTGCCTTTAGACTTCTGGAAAAACTCTGGCAAAGGAAGAGAAGGCAATCACTCACACTAGGGTGCTGATGAAATATGTCATGGGGGAATGGGGTGGATTTACTCAAGAATCTTTGCGAATAAGCAAGCAAGCATGTTTATTGACATAGCTGATATGAATAGAAAGCTTTAAAGATAAAGGATTCTTAAAATCCAATTTAGTTTTCATTCGTATTCTGTCCCTTTTCTGCATTTTCAGTGTCAGCAATGATTATCAGCTTCATTTTTATTACCAGTCAATTTCTTTCAAGTTTTCTGTGCTTTTAGGTTTTGAGTCATGAATATGACAAATATGGTAATTGTTTTCAACCAGCTATTTCTAGTGGATTAATTTTCACTGCCAATACAAAGATCTAAGATTTATGTGTGTGTTTAAAAAAAAAAAAACACACAACAAAACATCTAAGGACATTTTAGAATAAATTTTCAAAGGTTCTTTCCTATATCTTCTGTTCATTTTTGAGTTATTCTGCTGAGGTTCCTGTGTCATGCCTGACACCTTAGCATCTGGTTTTGTTATTTATTGTTCTGAAATGATGCTCTGCAATGCCAAAAGGGAAGATTAAAATGTAAGCAGAATATGTGGGAATTTATTCTATTTAAACTATTCTGTACTCATAAGGTGGTTGTTTTGCTCTGTTCTGCATGAGAGAATGAGAGGAGGATGACCTGAGTGCACGCATCCAATTTGCTTCCTTAACGCTGCTGAGAGTAATTGGGAAAATGTACCTTCAGCAGAACTCAGCTTCAGTGTAGGATCAGTCTCTTAGTGACCTGCTCCCATTGTGGGACCTTCAGCAATAGAAGGGGTTTCTTTCGCAGAGCTTTATTCATCCTGAAGACAGATTTACCACTAGAGAAAGTTTGGCCAAGTCAGAACAAGGAAGGCACTGTATGAATATATATGAAAAGGGGAGGACATTTAGTAACTCAGTCTTTGCTGTTCATTATGGGATAATCAGCAGGTGGCAGCTAATGTGTCCTTATATAAAAGCTAAATACACTATATGTAATATACATATTAACTGAATGCATTTTGCTTCCTTTAAACTACTAGATAAAAAAATTTATTGTTTCAAACTGTTTGAAGCTAGAAATATTCATTAGAAATCAAAGGTTGAAAACCTAGCTGTGAGTCATTTCTACCTTATGTCAATCTGTACAGGCATGCAGTTGAAGTGAATCCATGATTTAATTTCTTGGACGGTGGAGGAGTGGCAAAGAGAAGGTGTAGCTGCTGGTAGCACCTGGCAGTGAAGAGGAAAACATACGTAGCATGTTTCAAAGTGGATGTCCCTTTATAAAGCCTGAGAACCATTTCAGGCTGCTGTAGGAGCTCTGGCTGTTTTGGAAGCCCCGTTGCTGAATGCGGGTAGGGTTCATGTTGCAGGACCCCAGGGTGTTCCACCACTCGCCTTGGTTTGGAGCTGAATAACCTCATGAAGCTCTGGAGCAGTTTTGCACCAAAGCCTCTGATTACTTCTTGGAAAAGCAAATAGTTTGTGCACACCTAAACCTGTTTAAGACCTGAACCAAGGGACAGTGAGGGGAAGCAGTCAGGGAATCCATTTCAGAATTCCAATACGGATCCAGAGCAGGTCACTAACACAGGCAATGACCACAGCAACGAAGTCACAAGAATAATTAACCTTGTTTGATACTTTTTTTTTTTTCACTATCAAGAGCAAAATATGCCAAGACCTGGTATATTTGCCAAAGGAACAGAAATAACCTGATATATTAGCCGTATGCCTAATGGTATGTTAGCATAGTTAGTGTATCTGTGAGTTATTTATGGGCTTTTTTGTAGTTCGTAGTGAGCTCCCAATGACACCTACTATTAGCAATGGATACAACAGATGAGGAGAAAGACTATGTTTAAAGACCAGAAAAGGTGTACTTTTAAAAATTGAGTTACTTTTGATTTTTAGAGATGTAACTACATGCAGAATACTTTGTCTAGATTCCAAATAATGTAATATTAACTAGAAAATATAGTTTTTCAGGTGCTCATAAAATATTTAGAAAATTCCTTGCAGCTTAAAGGAAGTCTTCCTGCTTTAAGCTGTTTGAATAAATGCTCACTTGGCATCCAAACTATGTCCATGGTGTAAGCATTTAAACAGAAAGTAAAAGATTACTTAACAGAACTTGTGTGCGATTGACAGATATTGGGATTTGACTGCACTTCTGTGTTATTTAAGATGATAACAAATGAAATGTGTGCATCCAGAAAAGCTGGTTTTGGGTGGATGACCTTTACTTGCTGATGAAAGTAAAATGAAATAAATTACATTTCAGCCTCTCTGAAACTAGCGTATAATGCTGAACTCAACTCTAAGTATTTCACTAGGAGACTTCTAATAGGTTCTCCAAGATTTGTACTTTTTTTATTTTCTTCTTTTCTAAATAGAGAATAAAATATGGTAATCTCCCAGGGGACTTCTGGAAAGATACTTTAAATTGTCATTTTGCGCAGGGAAGCAAGACAGAGTTTTGCAGAGCTGTTGTGTTGGTGGTATGATTGCTCTAGCTAGATTTATTTTTCCATTGGGATTTTACATCACTGTTTTATTTAACTGCCACATATGAGGGAAATTACATAAAAGAAATAGTGTTCAGGCAAATGTGGCACAGAATTTAGGTTATGAATACCTTGATCTACAAAACCTAAGAACAATAGAATTGTTTTCATACCTATTATTGTTTGAAATTCAGAGGAAAGATTTTTTATTTCTTTTAAAAGATCTTGCAGTGTATAAGCCGTTGTTTTCTACTAGTGGAGGACAAACTCAGATCTACTGGACAGTAACCATAAATTATGGTGGAAATGTCTGTCTTGTTCTCATTAGACAAGGTGAGTTAAGTGCCCTTTGTTTCCTATTCTCTCTCCATACATTGGTTCTCAAATTATTTTGGATTGTGATACATTGGGCATAAAACTATCTTTTGATCACAAAATGTTTAAGTTATATATGTATATTTTTTTCCATTATCAGTTTGTGAAAACAAAAACTTACCTTGAGAATGTCTGGTTCATTAACGTTTGCTCAGGGATATTTTTTGTCAGATTTTGAACAAATTTTCAGGGAAGCCCATAGCGGCTTTAACACCAGTGGACCTCATTAGGGAGGGAATGGTTTGAAAGATTTCAATTTTGCCCTGATAAAAATGAGAACATTTTCAACATCACAAAAATTTGCAGAGGACAAGAAATCATTCCAGCTATCAATTTATGATACCCTTAATGGCTGGAAGATTTCTCGTCCTCTGTCAAGCCTGGAGGACAGGTACACACTGTCACATGCTGTCAAGATGGGATATGACAACTGCATCACATCTTTCTCCTGAGCTGTACAACTGGATTATCTTTTAAAGAAAAGCAAGGGTAGAAGAAATACATCTTACCTCGATACAGATATTGAGTGATTCGTGCTTTCCACCAGGAGACCATCCAGCAACTGTTGCTTTAGTAGAAAGCACCCAGAGGAGCACCGTGCTTCCCAGTTGCCCCTAAACTTTTAGGAAACGGTACCTTGAAGGATCTGTCTCAAAGAGCTTGCACCTGTAACGTGCAAATGTGCAATGCTCTGTGATACCTTATGAAAAGCTGTCTCCTCACTGGTCCTGTACGAGTCATCTCTACTTACAGCCTCAACTATGGTGAAAGCTTTATGATTTCTACTGAGAACAGCCTCAACCCATTCTCTTAACTGCCTTTTTTAACTCCTACCTGTCACTTTTCCTGTCCTTCCTCATGTAGAGGAAGCAGAGCACTCCTCTGCTGTTTTTTATGCATTTTCCTATTTTAAGGCAAATCAACCGAACTTGGAGTCTTCCTGATAGGGCCCAGCATGTTAATTCAACTGCAATTATTACATAAGTGGCAATAGCTGGAACAAAGGCCCATGAGAAGATTGGGAGAAAAGCAACTGGAAGCGGTGCATTATTTTTTTTTTTCTGGTTCTCTACTCCTCTGAGAGAGGGGAAAGATTATCAGTGCTCAGACAACTAATGCTAGATAAGGAACTGGAAGCCTTAGGACTTCAAGTGTGCTCAGGAAAGACAGGACCTCCAGACTTGCCCAGAGTAAAGGCTGCAGAATAGAGGCAGTTTCTTGATAGTTGTATTTGTCTGTTAAAGACATTTTATATTATATACATGTCCTACTGTGCTATTTCAAATGGGTTTGAAAGAACCATGTCTTTACTGTGTTATTTGCTATGCAGAATTAATTTCCATGCCTAAAAGCGTATACTTGAGTAGGGATGCTACAGTTACCTTCGTGGAGACATGGTACAGCATGTATTATATCCCTGACATTTCCTGAAGACTTCTTTCTTAATCTTACGTGCATTTCATCCCAGGCTCACTCTGCTTATTATTCATTACTAGAGTTATTCCTTCTTCCCCCAGCAGCAGACGCTCCGAATTAAAAATGTCTGCAGGATCCAGATCACTGATGCTTTCAGGTGAAACCTTCGTCCGATTAATGAGCATGAATTAAAATCCCATGAGTTTGGTGATAACACTGGTGTTTTGCATAAATTTTCTGGACCTATGATTGCAGGCTTTGTGTAGATTACTATGTAAATACCTCATTTAAATTAGAGGCATTATGTTCTTCCAACTGTGTTCAGCTCTGTCTGCTTCTAACCCCAGTTCCCTCCGTGCCCTGCTTCTCAGGTCTTCCGGAAGACCACCTGGATGCAGGTGACAGCACTGCCACCAAACGATGCTGCCTGTCCAAGTCACTTTTCCCCGTGTTCCTTGGTATGCCTGTTCCAGAGCCCTGCTCTGGCCCGACATCCAGCAGACATGGGTCCTGCTCTGATGTTTCGTGGGGGTCCGTGCTGGGCCTCACTTTTAATATCTTGTTACCTTACCAACTGGGAATCACTGTTCTTGAAGTTTCCCTAATGTATGTATACGGCCACTAAGCTATCAAGATGTCTATACTTCAAACTGGTCAGACTATAATGCCATAAAAAGCAGCATAATAAACAAAGCCACAGAATGATATAGAGAATAAGTAATACTAAGCTGAATACAGCACACTGAAGTAATTCCTACTGTAGCTGTCGAGGAGAAAAATCACTTAGATAAAGCAAAGCAAGGGAGGCTTGGTAAATAAATGACACAGTGAAAGCAATTCTTAGCCCTCTGTCTGTTGACTTTAATGGAAAAGCCTCCTGAGCAGAATAATTCCAAATGGAGGGTTGAGGTGGGGTAACAGAAAGACTTTCTTCTACGGGCAAAAGGATATTGGCACATATCCCACAAATGTGGGTTTTTCTGGTCCTCAGTCATCGGCACTTTGCCTTTTGCTTTGCAGTTTTGAAAGCTATTATTACTCCCTGAATAATAAATCCCATTTTCTCTGTAATAACGGTGGCAGATGTTTGCTACCGTGCATCATAAGTCTGAAGGTATATTTCCATTGTAAATACAGAGTATGAAACCCAGTATTTGAATGTCATTCCCACAGCTCGACTAACACTCTGTCACTGTCATTTTAGCATCCTAATTACATCAACATTGTCCTTTGTGACTCATACTGCAGATTTCCAATCAAAATGTCTCTGATGAGGGAAGTAGCATTATGGCAATCAAGCAGCAGAACAACATCTCTAAATAATCCTAGCTTGTTCAACATCCCAATTGCACTGTACAACATAGATCTGAGCAGCTAAACACGGCAGGAAAGTACACAACACTGAACTGCTTTGGCTTCGATAGCTATTGAGGAGTAGTTAAAATATGAGAACCAGACTTCAGCGCACCCCACCCTTGGAGCCCCATAACATTGATCATGAAAAGAAACAGCAAAACAATGTAATTTATGCCTGTTAGTGTCTTCCCTGTATGCTTGCATACGTGCATATGAATTCGCAGCAAAAAAAATTCCCACACCATGCACTTATTAGAAATGTTTTCACCAGCTGTTTTTTATTAAGTTGCATGGTAAGCCTAAACCCAGGAAGCCTTAGGTTCCTGGTACAGCAAAACAATGTAATTTATGCCTGTTAGTGTCTTCCCTGTATGCTTGCATACGTGCATATGAATTCACACCAAAAAAAATTCCCACACCATGCACTTATTAGAAATGTTTTCACCAGCTGTTTTTTATTAAGTTGCATGGTAAGCCTAAACCCAGGAAGTCTTAGGTTCCTGGTACCGCAGCACTGTGAATGCACAGAGCTGCTATTTTCCCAAGGAAATACATTTTCAGGAATCGCAGGTGTAGAGCCAAGCTCAAAAAAGTAACTTGGTTTATCTCAAAAAATAAGATGAAAAAATACAGTACTGCTTACAAGAAATCCTACTATGGGGCTGTGGGAAAGCAGCTCCTGAGTTTCAGTGTTTGGTACTTCCGATACAGTGTACAGAGCTCGCTTCTTGTTCTCTTGAGGCAGAGGACTTTTAATGTGGAAGGTTTGAAACAGTCTCAAACAAATGCTCTTTTTTTTTTTACTCTTTTTTTTTCTACTCTTTTTTTTTCTTTTTCTTTTTATGCCGCACGGATCCAAACCACGACTGCAGCATGTCTGCTTGTCTGCAGCAAAATGATGCTGAATGCACTTGGCTGAAATGCTTCATTAGGAGCTGGTTTACTCGTTTAGCAATTGCGTAGGACCAGAGTAGAAAAATGTTTGAGTGATATTCTCTGTATTTTGGAACTTATCAGAGATGTGGAATGGATATGGTCTGAACTGCTCTAGCTCTATTACTATCACAGGGTGACTGCTATATTTTAGAGAAATTTGCCATTATCAGATGCTCCTGTGCTGTTTTACTGCATGTTAGTTGGCACGTGCTGTGAAGTATTTTCAGCAGTTTTTAGGTTTTTTTTTGTTTTTCTCCTAAAAAGATCTCATCCTCTGTTGAGTACTCCAGGACTAGGACACTGATAAAACAAAGACTCCTGCTTAGGCTTGTCTCTTCCCTCAATATGGTATACTACTGCTCTCTACACAGGACTGCCATTTGGTAAAGAAAGCAATGCCTGTGGTTTCACAGCAACTCTAAAATCACTGTCCCTGCCGCTAAAACTTGAAGAAAGATGAAGAACAGTTTTATTCTGTGGTAGTGCAAACGTACATGGAACTTTTATTCTGCTGGGGAAAGATGTGCTGAAATGAAAAAATACTTTTTCAGAGCTACTTATGCTATAAATAGCAAAAAGTGTCTCTTTTCTTATTTCGTTCAAAAAAATAAGTCAGGTTTCTTACAGAGCTCACAGATATGGGATCTTTTCTTGGGCAAGAACCTCATCTTCAACCATCAGAACAGTCTACTCAGAAGAGGATGCTGATCTGCAGCAAGTCTTCCCAAATGCACATGTAGTCCCCATTCACATTCTAGTCTCTTCCACAGTTTTTGCTCTGATTCTCAGTCTTAATACTTAATCAAGGTGTCAGTTTTTAACACTGCTCCCAAAGGACTGCGGACTGCTAGAGCATAGGTTTGGAAATGCCGGTATCTCTAAGGCACAGTTAGACACAGCTGTTGCCTGTAAACAAGCCTCTTTTTCAGAATAACTTTGCAAAGCATAATGATTGGGCTGGTATTAAATTTTTCGATGAATGAAAGATTTATCTAATATAAATAAAATCTCCCTCCAGACCAACAGGGAGAGGTTTATCTCAGTGTAAACTCATTTACAGATTTAAAATACCATTTAATCTCTTTACAAGACAAGCACACTTTACCATAAAAGAGAAGCTATGATGATAGTTCTGAAAGAGATTGGCAATGAGAGCAACATATGAGCATGATACGCAGAGTTTCAGTGAGGGTGACATTGTACCTGGTTTGCCTGAGGGGTGGGAACAGGTGACGGTGACACTGGCAAGTCAGATCTTATGCCTGATTTAGTTTCCTCAAACATAAAACGGAGTTAAAGAGACTCACCTTCTTTGTGCGGTATTCTGAAAGTACGTACAAAAATTATCATGTAACTAAGACCGGTTCCCTTGTACTGACTGAATCCTCTATTAAGTGAGTAATTAGGATCTGTGACGGCTTTGGGCTTGCAAATCAGCACAGATGAGATCCAGCAGACTAGAAAAATAAAAAGTGAAATGTGATCTATCAAATTACTTCCTAATACCAGTGTCAAGTGCACGAAGTTGGTTGTACGGATTGCAGAAGAAACTCTGATTTGCCCCACTGGTAGGCCCATGTCATCAGATTATAGCCTTGGCATGTTTGCCTTCCAAATAAGCCAGAAGTAAGCCATTTTAGCTTAAGATATCATGTGAGCACAAGCCGTAATCTGTCTGTGCCAACATCCCCAGCCTTTTGCCATGGCTTTGGGAGGGCTGGCTGCACCGATGCCCTCCAGCACAGCCCAGAGCAGAGCTGGTTTGCTTCCTGAGAAGGGCCAGAGCAGTTACACAGCATAGATCTTACACAGCATAGACATTGGGACAGTCCTTGCGAACCGTAGCTCCTTAGCACGTCTATTTACCCGTGCAAAGGGACAATGAGGTCGGAACTTTGCTCACAGGAGGTACATACCAGGCAATATTACACTGTACTTGTGTGTAAAGGCTTTGCCATCTGAAAGATTTCTTTGATGGACACCAAGCTATCTAGGTTGGTAGAAACCAACCTCTATTCTGGTATGACTTGAGTAGCTGGAACAAGCAGTTCCTAGCCTTGAGATGATATAAAGAAGGGATGGATGGAATTGATGGATACAGAAGAGCAGAGTAGGTAAATATACTCCAAGCTGATATGCAGTACTGCTATTATTTTTAAATTTCCTCTCCCTTTGTACATCATATGCTTCGAGACTTTGTGAAAAGACAATCAATATGCTATAAAAAAAAACAAATGTTAAGTAAAGATACATTCATCACAGGAAAATGACCCAATCTTTCATTCCATTTTCTGAAATAGAGGAGTAGGTAGTATCAGCAGTCTCTGTTCATCTGTTCATTACTTTCAGAGATGTTTCAAGTGCTTTTTAGCTGGCATGGATCTAAAAAAAAAGAAACTAACAAACAAAAGGAGACTGTGGCAGTTATGCATAAGTTAAAAAAAATAGGTATTTATGGAGCTCTGTCCCATGTTAACTCCTTACTGCATGTTACTGTTGTATTAAACCATTGTGGAATGTTGCTATTAAGACACAATAACAAAGAAATATTTCTGGAAAGGATTATAAAGTTTCCGCTTGTGGTGGACTCCACTATCCCCCAGGTAAAATTTACCCTTCCTTCCTTGTTCTCTTCTCTCAGATATTTCCCCAGATCTTGATTTCCAATCCAGAGCTATTTTTTATAACATACAAATTACAGCTGTGATCACAGGTAGCCCCTTTTTCTGTATAGTAACTTTGAAATTGTCCATTGCAAATCTGTAAGAACATGCTCTTTGTAAACTCATAATATTGTTTTATAAACAGCCATAACGACAATAAGGATGAACAAAGCCCCTTATTTCTATTTTCATCCAGAATCCCTCCTATGTTGGAGCTAAAAAAATGGAAGAGGTGAGAAAAAAACCAATGTTGTGACAACCAGAAGATGAAATACAAGGGGTCAGCAAGTGTTTCCGTTCCTCTCTGCAAAGACTTAGATATAAAATTAGCTTTTTTAAGCATCTTATACAGTATTTTATAACTGAGTTTTGCATAGTATTTTATAATGGTTTTACACAGAGAATAAGTAAATCACTGAACTTTAGACTAGAAATTGAATAAATGTAATGAATTTTATTGGAACTCCTCTACACAGAAAAAAATTGTTAACTCTTACAATTTGCAACTCATAATGATGGTCATATTAAAATTCCTCATTTAATACATCCCAATGGTTTTGAAAACAGGCATAATTTAAGCTATAGCTATGTATCTTAGCTTTCTCACAGAATCCTTCCTTGAAAAATGGCAATACTGAATTTTTTGCAATTCTGCATAGTCCAAAGTTAAAAAAGTGAACTCAGTGAAATGCATTAGGCTCCTTTTTGCAGAAGTGCTAAGGGCAAGCTTTTCAAAAGCACCTATCATCTATACGCTTTGCAAATCCATCACCATTCTCAAAACTAACCTAGGCATTTTAATTTGGACTTCGAATTTCTAAAAGTTAGATGTCTGTTCTAAGCAGGTCGTATAATCTCCTTCTTATATTAAAGGAAAGAGATAGACTTCTGAGTAAATAATTCAGCTCATCATAAGATAAATGTCTGGGAGGGAGAGTAGATGCTTATTTCTTATTTCCCCCTTGGGATGTAGAGTCATTAATCCTCTTTTGGAGTCAAGTGGATAAAGCAAGGTCAGTCCTTTCTGGAATGGCAGGTGGGGGAAAGGCAGCTGCCATAAGAAACAGCTGCCTATAACACTGTTCTGGAAAATAAGGGAATCAAATCCAAATCCCTTCTGTCTTTGATCTGGTTTCCTGTCTTCTAGGAAAGAGGCCTAACAACTAAGCTGTAAGGAGGCATTCAGAAATAAAGGTCTTTGTGCATCCCAGGGTGAAATTTAAATGCTCCACTACTGCAGGAGAATGTGAACCTGACCAAAGCACTGTGGTTGTGGAGACAAACACCCTCTGTCTGTGATGCATCCTAGAATACAGCAGCTTCACACGAGAGCCTGCAGAAGGTGTAAATCCCTGCTTTAAAACTTCAAAGAGTTTGACCACACCTTGCGACATCGTCGGTGAGTACTTTCCCCTACATGTCAAACAGATGTCCTTCCCCTCTCTCCACGCTGACTCATATGAAGTTCAGGCGTGCTCCAAAAATGGCCATGGAGTCTGAGTATGCAGGTAGCGCAGGGAGAACACGTTTTGGTTTGAGGATCTGAGCAGGGTAATGAGATACCCCTTTGGACAGCTCAGTCATGGTAGAAAGATGTGTGGTTTCCTCAGAGCTCAGGAGGTCGTGGACTTTTATGCTGAAGATTTCACTGACAAAAACTTGGATGCAGAAGTCTACAGGCTTAGGAAGCCTCCATGGCAGCTGAGCGTGTGTAGTGTCTCACAGGTGCCTAAATGTTTGCATTTAAGAACATGAAGTAGATGCCTAAGTCCCCATGTTGTTTTAGATTTAGAATTACTCATTTTCAATGACACTTTGACTCTTTTGGCTCTATATGACAAATTTCCAGAAGTGCCTATAGATCAGACGTTTTCCTTTTATGTCAGAGCCTAAAAATTCAGCCAGTATTCCAGGGGAATTTTTTAAAGTTTCTGGGTATTGTTCTGTGATTAACATTCATACCTTCAAATTATGCCCTCCCTGTACCTTGTACTTGATTTTGAAAAAGAGATTTTGGAAATTGTTGTATAAAATGCTTTTAAAAACTACCCTCCCATTTCTCTAGAAAAAAAGAGTTTTTGTTGGTTCAAACAGTGCCTTAATTTTCATAACAATGAATTTACTTAAAATGTAATGGAGAAGAAATAAAGAAGGAGAATGTAGATGCTAGTCTTTTAGGGCTTTGCTATGTTTGAAAACGGAATCCAATTAAACCCCCATATTTGCTAATCTTTGTCTTAATCAAGCTCCTGTGGGTGTTATTGGCTGTTTATACCATGAAAACATGGAGAAACAGCATGATTATTTTCAGATTTGTGTTTAGATTTTCTGCCATCGTAATCACATGAGAAAACTACTTGAATGCATTCAATATTAAAAACAGCAAATAGTTTTTAAAGGAGAGAAGGTAATTCACTTAATGATGCTTCTAATTCAGATTGTGCATGAGATGTATCGTGAGTGAGAAAGATGTTGCAGAAAAAGACTGTTCTGTGCCTAAAGAACCAAACTGGAAGTCAGCAGAGTTTGATTTCATCTTCACATCCCCAGCAGACTTACTGTGTGACCTTAACCAAAGCATTTAATTATTCTGCCCTGCAGTTTATCTATAAAATGGAAATAATGACAGTCAACTTGCTAAGAGGTTGTGGGGATTAATTATTTAATATTTATATCTTCAAATAGAATGCAGATAGAATTGCAGAGTATGATGAATGATTAACATTATTTTCCTATTAGCAACCTCTGAGATTATAGCCTGGCTGTTTTATTGTATGAAAATCTTCACTTTTTATAGTCCCGCATCTGACAACTACTCTGCCTGAAATGTATTGAGCAACAAATGTAAAGTCCTTTTGTTGGATCTTACCTCTAATTAATGCCCAGATTACTCTCAGAAGTAGCAGAGAACAATGATGTGCAAGTCTACCTCTGTTGCTTGCACCTGCCAGTCCCACAGAAGGATGAGTAAAGGGTACCTTCCAGATCATGTATACTTGTGACAATCTAGTGGTTTAAAAACACCCCAAACCAATACAGAGCACCTCGACTGCAGGCTTAGCAGGCATGTCCTGGAGACTGAAAAAAAAAATAATAAATACTTTCTGCTTCTGCTCAGAGCTGGAGAATATGCTCATGGGCAACAAACAAGATTTGTTTTGAAGGTGATGGGCTCCTGAAACACAGATCTGGTCCACACAGCTGCTCAATCTGGCTACCTCAGATAGCATATTAAGCAAACCTCTCAAGAAGTAATTAAAAGAAAAAAGTTGCATATATGCCCAAGAGGTGTGCCAAATACACTCTAATTGATGCTGATGAATTGATCAGAGAAATTACAGAGTAATATTAATGATGTAAAAGTACTGCCATTTTGAATCAACAAGTAATTACCAACAAATGTCTTTAAAAATTTCCTATGCAGTTGTATTCAATATACAGAGGTAAATGGTCTTTTTAATTCAAACACTTTCTTGCTGTTACTGGCTGGACTTCATGAATTATTACTTTAATACGGGGTGTGCTAACAAAGGTCTTCAACTTCTTTTAATATCTGATGCAGCTGAGCAAGTTGAACTTCCCACCTGATTTATTTGTCCACACGAACTAGCAGAAGGTGGCACGTATCCTTTCTGGTACTGAAAGGAATGAGACATTGAGTAGGTGATTGCTATCCCTGTGACCATATCCTGAGATGAGCCCTGCATACCAACATCTGCTCCTGACCACAGGCAGGGCACAGAGCAAAGCCCAAGAGATCTCATAGCTTGGCTGTGGTGTCTCCCTACTTACGTGCAAGGAAAGGTGATTTTAACTGTGGAGCTGAGGCGCAGTTTGAAGAACAAAGAGCTCATGCAAATATGTTTTTCAGAAAAAAAAAGAGAGTGAAACTCCATTCTTTCCTCACAAGGCACCCAAGAGATTTAGAATTGACAAGGGAGAAATGCAATGATTTTATCTATGCTGTTCTTGTATCTGAGGATGATGCCACTGAAAGGGGAGTATATCAACCTCATAGCTCAATATCAAATTTTTACAAATGCATTTGATTCATGTCTTCATGAACAAAGAGGTCCCCTGTGAAAGGAAAATTAATTGCCTGAGCCTTGGGAGACCATCCGCTGTGGTTTTTAACCCAAGGGTAATAGTCATGAATTAGCCTATGATCTTGCAATGACGCTAGAAGCAAAGATTACACTATGTGAAAGAAGGAGTCTGTAAAGGTTCTTAAGCTTGAATAAGATGTCCAAATTGCTTTTCTTATTTCCTCACTTTCTGTGAACTCTGTTTC
Source organism: Limosa lapponica baueri (assembly GCA_002844005.1). Classification (NCBI taxonomy): domain Eukaryota; kingdom Metazoa; phylum Chordata; class Aves; order Charadriiformes; family Scolopacidae; genus Limosa; species Limosa lapponica. The sequence continues at coordinate 210,500 of KZ506340.1, read as the reverse complement.
TGAGTGTGGCAGTATAAACACACATAAATTTAAATACCCTAACCTATATAAATTACATATAGGAAACACGTTCCACCTGTGGCTTGGATCTCTCCTGATAATTTATATATATGAATCAAATTTGGAGTTAGAAACTTTGTTTCTGAGTAATCCTAGATCCTACCTTGCTATAAACAAGCATGATCACCGCCACCTGCCTGGAGAAAATAGTGTTTCTTGGTCTTGATGGGCAAATGAAAGCCCTGATGGTTCTACAACATGAAAAAAAGTAAAAGCAGGAATAGCTCTGAAGCAGCTCAGTTCCCTTATGACAGAGTCACACATTAGGCAGCCAGAAAAATTAACACAGAATATAGAACAGAAATAAATGTTTTGAGAGCAACTAAACCCCCTACGGAGCCTTGTTCCGACTCATAACAGCAAGAAAAGCCTGATCTGGCAGTCCAAAACAAAAGCACCACCCCACCCCCAAACAATTATCTCAAATGACAGAACCAAGTTTTCTGATCAGGCTACAGGTCCCAGTCATTCACCTCACAAAATCTTACTATAACCTGACAAGATATATGAAAGGCAGAGAAATCTGGGGATCAAAAACTCTTAGGTAAAAATCCTGCCTGATTTTTAGTTCTGGAGAACAAGATCTCAGATGTGATGATTCCCTATGTGAAAAAGTCATCCTAGAGCTAAGGTCTTTTGGTCCAGTAAAGAGAAAAAGGAATCCACATGTTCATGGAGAAAAGCCTAATATCATTATAAAAAGCATTTTCTTTAGCATGGAGAAAAATCTAATGCTATCACTCAAAATACGTAACAAAAATTAAAACCAGTGAATTAGGACATTTTCTTACCTATGTTTAATCTCTGCTCTGTGGAATCTGCACAGATGTATTGTAATGAGCAGTGAGTATGAAATGCAATGACATCAGAAATGTTCTACACCTCATCTGAAGACTTATATTGGACTGTATAAACTGAACTGGTACAGACGGTGCAAGGCAGTGTATCTTCACCTCTTGTCCTCTCCTTGTCTTCTCTACCTTCTCTCGCAATAAGGATCTTAAGGACAGCATCACTAGCGAAGACGTTGCAGACTACAAGGAGCTCTTAATTGGTCAACTGAAAACACCAACTCAGGATATAAATTCCACCATGCAATAGGGCACTGCTAACATGAAATGAAAATAACAAACAACCCCAAAACAAAAATGACCAACCCAGAAAATCCACAACAAGCATAGATCCAAACATAGCTTATAAAAGTGTTGTGGCAAAGAAAATATCAGAATAAAAGAGTAAAGAAAGTAGTGAAAAAAGATTACTGTTCACTTATTTGGTTAAAATGAGAATTTCATCTTTGTCATTTAAAGTGGTATTAGTAACATGCAAAACTATAAATAAGTTACACACTGATGAAGAAAAACAATGCATTTTAGGGATAGAACCATAATCTCTTCTATCAAACTCAAAGAGAACTAAACTTTTGTCAATGTGAACATTCTTAAATTTACAAAAAAAAAAAAGATAAATGGAGGAAAAAAGTAGAATTTCATATTATCGAATGACAGCTATGGACATCACAGCCACTGGCCGTAACAACTGAAAATGACATATCTGAACCACATAATAAATAAAATCCAAAAGTGCTGGGTAAACTAAGAATGCAAAGAAGAAAACCCCACTATTTCTGATTTACAGGTCAAAAAATTGAGAATGCCCTTAGGAGGACAAGATGCAGATACTTCAGACCAATATGATTATATTTTTAATACATGTCAATTATATTTACAGCCCTGTATACACATTTGCAATCTATCAGATTAATCTCACTAAGTAAGTGTCAGATGTGATTTGAAGCAACAGAAGGAAGCAATGCAATTAGAATACCAAAAAGGCACAACATATTTAGCCCTTTTTTGCATGCTGTTCTATCCAACTTTCCCATGTGTTTGTCACACCTCTCTGGTCTGAACTCCAGGAAAAACAACCAAATATGCAAAACATAATGTGTCTTATTTAGTAGACTTATAGCCTTTTTCCCCCCCTTTCCCAGCCAGTTTGAACCCATTAAATATTTCAGATGTAGTTTAGGTCTTTTCAACTTAAACAGAAGAGTTTCTTTTTTTCGGTAAGGTTACAAATGTGAATAAAAAGTTGATTTTTATAAGCTTCATACACACCAAAAGATTTCTTTTAGTTCACTGTCATTGATTATCTCAGTAAATGCCTCAGTGTTGCTCTTGAGGCTCAACCAGCCTCTGATTTTCTCTGGTTTATGCCATGTTCTCCTTCAGCACTGAGGTCAAAGCCTTTTGAATGTTCCCAGCTTGCTGCTGTGTAGGGCAAGGATTTCAACTGAGTGTTGTAACCTGCGTTAAAACTCTGTTTGCTCTGCTAAGGATACAGCTAGGCCTGTGCCAAATACACAGCAGGATTTGGCGCACAGCTCCAGGAGATAATGATCAGGCTGCACACCCTTACCTTCAAGCAATTGAAGAACTCTTGGGTTAGAGCATTTATTAGATACGTGCTTATAAGGCCAAAATTGTACTGCAGGAAAACATACTAACTTAAAATGGAATTAACAGCTACTTGCTACAGTGAGATTTCCCAGTGAGGGACTTGCCTGAATACACTGAGCAGTTTCTTACAGAAAATATTAAAAATACAAAACCTCTCAACCCTCTACATTTACCCAGAATGCTTTTTTTCCACTCCCTCTCCTTCAACAGACTTTTCTGAGTCTCTCTGTTTACCCCCTGAGGGAAATGAAAAGTGAGTGTGTGTCTTTGTTCTCTTTTGCTCTGTTTCATATCGCATTAGCTCTCAGTCACCCACATTCTCATGAGCTCTTAGTCTGATCTCGTCTAGGAGTCGTGCTCATTAACTCAGCTGAAACAACAGTTTGCAAAGACATCACTAGTATATTGTATGTAGTACAGAGTCAAGGTCAGGTTGCTTAACATATTCATTTGTTCAGGTGTTTTTGATTTACTTCCTGCAAACGTGAGCTTGGGGACTGGGTTAGCAAGCTTGATGCTCTCAGAGATCATAAATGGAATAATTAAAGGTAAGTTTCTTCAGCTGCAACTGCAAAACTGAGTTTTCAGACTAGGCTTTTAAGATTTTTTTGTTGTTGCTTTAACAACTTTATTTTTATTTAAAAAAACCCAAAACATTAGCTAATATGTACAGGTAAGCCATAATGCTAGTGGGCATTACATTATCTGAGAAATACTGAAATACAGGTAAATAGGGCTGTATTATAAAACATATGTGGAAAAGAGTAAGGTTAAGACTGCAAATGAAAGCTGTCACTTGCTGGGGGCTATAATCTATGCTGTTATATATCACCAGAAAAGCTTCATTTTTTCATAGTACCACACAGAGAAGATTTAGATCATCTGGAAATCTGAAATACTTTTTTGTATACAATATATTTTATTATGAATGCCTTTAGTTCAGTGGAATTTACCTCGCACTTTTCTGTTATGAGTGATGTCTTACTTATATAATAGATGATGGACAGAGCCTGCTCCATAACAGAGTTGATTTGGATTATGAGGGTGGCTCAAACTTCTTGAATATTTTGCAAAAACCACAGAACCTTCTCCTTTATAAAGGTGTATGGGTTTGGCTGGCTGATGTACCACTTAGTTATAGTTTCTAAAATAGACCCATCAGGGTCTTTCAAACAGAAATTTGATTGTATTTGCATTATGAACATTCACATGCAGGTGGAAACTTTTCCACAAGGAGTATTTTGCCTGAGCCAAGGTACAATAAATGACTGCAAGAAAAGACAAGAAGAAAGACAAAGATAACAGAAGTAAAGTCATGCATTTAAGTATGCATGTCCAGATTGCTTTATAAAGCTTAAAATGTATCTATATCACCCATCCTGTTTGCTGGTGAATTCATATCAAAGTACTCTTTTTTTGTTGTTGTTACCTTTACTATTTTTTCTTAAGTTTTCTTTCCAAACAGTGTGTCCTTTGGTGTTAACAGGAAGATTAACTTTAGGAATCTATTGTAGCATTAAGGGGCTACCTAGAAGGAACGTGAAAGATGTTTGCCGCTATAGGAGCAAAGTGAATGAAGGTGGACATGTCCCAAGGTGATGTGCAATAGCAAAAACACAAAGGCTGACTCTGATGTGGTAGGAAACAGGGCAAGAAGGTAAAGCTTCAGAACAGAGGCCAGCCTGCCATAATAACTGACATGACTATTTTGGCAGCTGTGTTTTATATGAGCACAAGAGTGCAGTGAGGAGACTGGTTAAAAACCCAAGAGAGCAGATAAGGGCTTTAGCAGAAATAGCAGGAAAACACCCGTAAAGTCATTTGAAGGAATAAGTGGCCATGGATGGCCTTATCGTGGCAATGAAGGCAACGGAAAAGGAGGAACTGAAAATTTTCTCTAGTGAGTTAAGGAGTCACTGTTTTTTATACAGTTTGGATTGTCTGAACACTCTGCAAGTACTGCCTTATGTGAATCCAGTCTAATGGCGAGAAGGGATGGACCATCTAGGTATGAAAAATACAGACTATCCCTGTGCCCACACTCTAAGTCAATGTTCTCACTACTGCTCCTCAGTTTATTCCTTTTCTTTCCAGTGTACTTTCCAATTGTTCTATTTAGCAAATACTTCTCAGCATGGTCTTAAGTCTCTCCAGGCTGATTTCTCAGTGCTTGCTGAATCCCCTGAATGATCCAAATTCTTTAAATCTAATTGCATTATTTATTAGCTTTGTGCTTTTTGAGTAGACAACTAACTTTGCTCACAGTCTCGGAGGTGTTAGAACTCGTGAGGATACTGTCTTGGCTGCCACAGAGGCTGGCATCCTCTTCTCTTTTTCCTTCTGCAGTGTGGCCACCACAATGAAGGTTCTCTCACCTTGACCCTTTTAGTGGAAGGACTTTCTCTACAGGGTATGTCCTCTTTGAGCACAAGTGAGGAGGGACCTTTATAAAATGCATTTATACTCAACAAGTAGAAGTAAAAAGGCACGTATTGCCAATCCCAGGGGTGCTGCTTGTATGAATTATGTCCCAATAATTGCATTGCTCCTGAGCTAAATCATTTCCTTACCCATTTTTCCATCAGTTTTCTCCATCAAATCACAGGTACATTATCTAAATGCAAAATAGCCCTAAAATTACCCTAGCATACTACAATCCTTTCCCAAACTGAAAGTTTCCATCCCAGATTACATTTCACAAATCAGCTTTCCATCCTGCAACTACTCACTTCTCTTCACTTTAAACATTAATCTCTGAGGTGAAATCATCTTAAACGCTTTTTGAAATAAATCCTGCACAGGAGTTAAGTGTAATTTCCTCTGCTCTGAACTCATAGACATTTTCTATGCATTTCTGTAGGCAGCAGACTGGCCACTTTTTTCTGGCTTTTCTCAGTAGAATTAGGCTTTTTCTTTCTGTAGTATGTTGATTATAATCCAACTCTCATGGCAATTTTTGTAATTATTTTTTCTAGCCAAGGGGAAAACTGGAGAATGGGACAATACAGTGCTCAGTGTCACTTAAGAACTAGAAAAGGGTTCAGGCAACAATAGTTTAATGATGCAATGCCTAAAATTTACACACTCGGAGTCAAGTGTAATGTTTGCACTGAAAAGTGCACTGTGCTACTGAGAGCACTGGAGCACCTGGAGAGGAGTTTGCAATATAAAGGCAGGTGTCCATGTTCCCTTGAATGAATGGGACACCTGGATGCCTACAGCAGGGATTTGCACCTCTCAGCAAGTGAAACCCTTTGGTGTTCAAACCAGTCCCGAGGAGGGTGAATCTACAACTCCATTTCTGTTACCAGTAGGCATCTTGAGGTGGTAGATAGGCTTGTCTCTTAAACTGGAATATAGACCTTGAAGCTGAGTGACTGAACTTAGCTAACAAATTGGGTGTTGACTGATCTTTGCTTCCTATGATGGGAAGGACAAATGACTGTTCAAGTACTACACTCAGTTGCAGTGTGTAGCCTCAGAAGATTGTCCAAAACAACAAGCAGTAAGTCACTGTGGAAAGATGTTGGTGAGATAATTCCCCCCCCCGCAGCTTGTCAGACAAGAATATAAAAGACACTGTCAGTTCAAGACCAAAGCCTGAAAGGCTTATATCTTGGGAGCACAGAGCTTTGTATACAACATTCACCTGAGAAAGAGTGTGTGGAGGTCTCCTGCCAATGTGCTTAATTATAGTTACTCAGTAAATATGGTGTTTGACCTGGAGATAATTGAAAAGATAAGAAGTAAATTCTCCTTGTGTTGAGGAGGCACAAAGCCAGCATAGTTATGTTGACTTAAAACATTCATCTTCAAAACAAAAGAAATCTTCTGTGAAGCTTGCATGCTACCTTGAATTTAGACTTGGGAAATTTTTTTTTTCATTTGAACCTTCTGAGTGTTCATGCTTAAACTCAGTGGAACTGCTCATGAACTCAGCACTGAGCACATGGAAAGTATTTGTATGGCCACAGACACAAAGTCAGATATATGACGGTGTCTGTGTGCTAAGTAATGGAAATGGGATTTTCAAGTACGCTGTCCAGATAGTATAGACTTGTCTCTGTTACCTTCGAACTCGTATATACAACCGGCATGGCTACTATGGCTCCAAATGACAAGGTCCCTAGTTGCTTCTGGTCTGCTGGGAAAGCCCTTCTCTTCAGGAAAGATCTTTGCAAGTCTTGTATCCCCTTTTTAAACTTTCTTAATCTTCACCCAAGAAAACCTATTTGTTTTTGATCTTGACACTATGTAAGTCCTCTTGATGGGAATCAGGCTGCCTGATGCTTACTAGAATGTGACTACTCTCTAGAGACCTGAAAGCCCTTCTACAATAAAGTGCTGGTTGTTGATCATTTCTTTGTTGGGTCACATAGGCAAAAAAGTATCAATGAGCATCTCTGTAAATTCCAGTAAGGTTCTAAATATCACTGAAAAACTGATCACAAAAAGTTACACTCTACTACATAATTGTCTTCATTAAAAGCTAAAATGCTTCACAACTGTGTAACATTTTATCTCCTTTTGCTGCCTGTAAGTTTAACTGGCATATAAAATTAAATTAAGTAATTCAAAAAGAAAAGGAAATTTATGGCTAAAGTGAATGTCTAGTCTTTTTATAAAAAAAAGTCTGCTGCTTCAACCTCAAGTAGTTTCTCTTTCAGCATCCTTAAGCTGATTGACAGCCAGTTCACATTGTTCATCAGAAAAGCTGAGAGTCATTTCCACCACAAGTTATTCTCTATTAGTTTTAAAAGATCAAATAACTTCCTTTACCTTTCTATCTGAAATGGCATTCACCATATCTAAGATTTTTTTAAATTTTATTTATTATCCACTGGTTATCTTAATTTAACTTTTTTTTGGTAGTTTTCTGCTTCTTTTCCATAGTTGCAGTTTATTCTGATCCTACTGTTGGTTTTTTTTTTCCCTAGAACTGATCTTTTTTGTTATTTCTCTTAGCCTGTAGTATGTTTTTTCTTATGCTCTTTCATAAGTTTTTATTTAATTAATTATGAAATAAATCTACTCAGCTCAAAAAAAAGCCATACTTTCTTAATTGACTTACTTAAAGACACAAAACAGATTTTAATATAGTTTACAATTTAAGCCAAAAATTGTGTATAAGTTAATAACTGTTTCTGCACAATTCAAAATACTATAAAGATGTTAGTATTCCTTAATGTACTAAGTTTCTAAAAGAACTATAGCGATCATTTACGTTAATGCATGTTGATAATTCTATTGAACTGTCACTCACCTGCAGATTTAAGCACATGCAAAAGCATTTCACAGGAATAATTTTAAGACAATAACCTTCTTGTGTAGATATTTAGAGAATATTATTCTGGAACAATTTGCATTCAAGTTTCAGATTTTTGGTTTGTGAAAGGCAAAACTAAGACCCGTACACACATCTCTTCACACCTGCATATGAGTACTAAAGTTTTTGGCACCTCCATCTAAACAAAATGAAGATCAGCTTAGGTAGCTCTAATGTGGATGTTCCCATTGTAGCTTGAGTATATGATATAGTGAAAAAATGATATGTGGTTTCCTTCTGAAAGTTCTTCTTGAGTGAAGAATTCGTGATCAATTCCCAAATCACGACTTATAAGAATATTGGCCCCAGCATACATTTGTATCCTGTGTCCTTTGAAGACGCTGCAACTACGTGTAGGTAAATATGATAGATAGCAGAACAAGCTTAATAAAAGTCAACAACAGATTTGTTTGAATAAGGATTGCATGATCAGGTTATTTACTAGCAGGCTGGCAGCTATCCAAGGCTACAGGACCTTAGAGGAAGAGAATACTCTATGCAAACAGTGAAGACAGGCGGAGATTTATGGAAAATATTATTTTAGAGTTTGAGAACTGTTGTCTTGGGGATATATAGCAACATTATATTTCTGCTATATTTCTGCAGTGCTACACACTGCAAGCCTGACCTGTGCTGGCCCAAGAATTTTTGTCTGTCTGTATGTATTAAGGTAGACCATATACTTCACAGCTATTCCCTGCTCACTTTTTCCTGTTACTATTCCTTAAAACAGGGACATGTGACACACATGAGTTGGCAGTATTAGAACTAGCACAAGATAAGTGGCTTTTTGCTGCATTTGTCTCTCATCCATCTAACATAGTTTTTATATGCAGAAGACATTTCTTGCAGGGAATTATAAAATGCTTAAATCCACTTGTTTGAAACTTTTCTGTGAATTGAAATGCTCTTAATGTTGCGAATGGGAAGTTCCAACCAGCTCATGTTTGTCCTTTTGTTAGTGTGTCCTTCACATAGAAGTGATTTATGCCACCAAAAGAATAGTACAGCTAGTGCAGTCTTTAACACTTATCCAAACAAAAATAGTTGCATTGTAAAAAGAATATTTTTCTGTGTATATGCACAGGAATTAGAATATTCCACCACTGTGAAAACTGACAAAGAATCTTGTTCCTGCCTGACACTATTGCACTACCAAAGAAGCCTTATAGAAGAGTCCAGACTCAAATGCATGGAATGGGTAAGGGAGATTATCCATAAGTAAAAAAAAAATATCAAAGTGTTCCTTAATCTTTTGGGGAAATAAATAAAGTGGTATTTCATTACAATCTGGCAGTGGAGGATGGGAAAGGGAGTAGTGAGGGAGAATAAATAAATACGTAAACCACAACATTTATGTTAAAAAAATATTGCTTTGAAAAGTTGTCAATTCACTTTTAAAATTACAAAATAACAAAGACATTAGTTCCAAGCTCTACCATTCTTTGATTATGTGGATGACAATTAATGGTTGAAAAAAATCAAAAGCTATGTTGTGGTCGACAATTCTTTTGTGGAAATACGTCATGAAAGGTGATGGTCTCTTAAAGACCATATTCCTCTTT
>KZ506340.1:150619-165185 GCA_002844005.1 Limosa lapponica baueri | reverse complement strand
TCATCTCGCAAAACTCGGAGAAAAGAATTGTTGGGGAGTGGTAGGTTTTTTACATTCAGTCTCAGACAATAGGCTCTGCAGGTTTTGAAGACTACGTATCCTCTCCTGTGTCACGTATCTGCCATGGAATTCGGGTTCTTCTAAAAATGAAATCTTACTTCATTGAAATCCATGGGAGCTACACCACTTGCTCCTATCTCCTCAGCAGCAAGGCAGGACCTTCAGCAACATTCTGCTGGAGAAGAAACCGAAAACTATGCAATAAAGATGCCATTATTTGTTGTAGCTTTTGTTGATCTTTATGCTGTTATCAAACAGGACTATCATTTATAAACTTAAAAATATATGTTAATCACCAAAAGCTTGGCAATACTGTACAGAGATATTTGTGAATGGGAATATAACATTTTGTATAAGATGTGATTGCTTCCATTTCCAGTGAATTTGGGATGACTTTTAAGAAGTATGTAAAATGAAAAATTCAGGGCAATTTGAAGAGGGTGGCAGTTTGCTAAAGAAAACAGTTTATCTGGTCTTTTTACATTTATTAGATTAACTTTGCAATTATACTTGTTTATTTGAAGAGCTTCTCTTCACAAAAAGATGATATACAACAGTGTTTCCATCTGTTCAGAGAATCAGAGCAATTGTAATTTGGGTCAAACATACCGTATTCAGCTTATATTGTACTTGGTAGCAAGGGGAGCGTGCTGCAATACTACTGTAACAGGCTAAAGCAAAAAGCCACTATGTATTAATGTGAAAAACAGATACAACATATTATGAGCACTTGAAAAGCAATAATAAAAGCTAAGAAGTGGAAATAATTTGTGGCATTTTCATATGTTGTCTCTGTTCTTTGGGAAAGAGCAACCGAAGAGGGACTTCTCTGGGATTGCATTGATTTCCTGGCCACTTCCAATTAAAACAAGATATTTATTCTGTAGCAGTAGATAAGACAGATATCAGCTGTCTGGATAATTTTCCCTGCTTATTCTCTTCCCAGTGCTAGTTTGACTTGTTCCCTTCTTCATTGCCAACAGCTCTTCAATCGCTTTTCCATGTCATACATTCTTCCGAGCTATGTTTCCCGTTGTATCATGAACTTTGCAGTGAAAATACATTACAATCCAAGAGATGGAGAAAGCAGCCAAAGAAAGGAGTCTAGGCAATAACACAGCAAATCAAGATAACGCCAGCTGTTCTGTTTGACTTCCTTATGTAGAAAGCCATGGAGGAATAAGAAGTGAGAAGGCTTAGTTGGGAACGGTGAGTTTGGCGGTGTCGGTATGTGTACCTTTCTGTTACGTCCCAAATCTATCCCCTTATAATTCCCTGCTAAATACCTCTTCAACACTTCAGTCTTATTTTTGCTGTGAAAAACCCTAATCACCAGCAGAGAAGTCTCTGTCTCCCTGGTAACGTAGACCCAAATTTCCATTTTGGTGTTGACCACCCCTTGAAATGTGTTTTGACTTTATCCTTCTGCAGTCTGGGCATCGCACAGGCTTTCAATATCTGGGAGCACACTACTATCCCGGGCTGCTCATAAAAAGGGAAAAATTATATCTAAGAATAAGATAAATATTGCCGGTCACTTAATAGTCACTTCTACCCACCCTAACTAAAAACCTCCAATCCCAGGAGACATGCTTTACATTAATCATCCTACGTTAGGCAGTCATCTGTTATAAAGATGATGAAAGTTGTGGCCTTTGCGAGGTTGTTATTGACGAGTATCACTGTGCCTCAATGATGAATCGCTCTTATTTTTTGCCTTCCATGCCTGTTTCCAGGCAAACACAAAAATATTTAATCTTCGGGGTAAGTCATAGATTCAGCTATGATTCTCTGTTAATTAGACACTTAGTATTTATAGGAATGTCCCTTTTTATTGGGTTTGAACATCTTTGCTTAAGCATGCTTTATGTAGCAATTATTGAATTTGAGTTCTCTGCAAACTAGCCATAATTCAGTTTCTCTCTTTTCTGTGCTTACATAAAATAATATTAGCTGCTTCTTTAGGTAAACAGAAAAATGTGTAAAATGTATCATTAGCTGGTATATAAAAAATGAAATGTTTCTGTAGAGTAACTAGTTTTCATTATGCTTGCTTTTCCCACACATTTTTTCAATCTATTTTCAGCTCTTTTCTCATAGGCACAAGGGATTCTGCACTATAATAGCTTCTTCCCTATCCTCAAAGGAAATAAAACTGATAACACCCTTTTCTATTAAGCAAGCAGTGAAGTCAGTGTGCTGACAAGATGTTAATTTTTTTTTAAAGTTTTCTCATTTCCTTTTTCTAATGCTACTTCATTGTAGATAATTGGCCTTGTGTGCATGTGTTTGCGGTTTTAAACCCAGATGGCAATTGTGTTGTCGCCTCTTTTCCCAGTTAAAAATGTTTGTCAATTCGTCCATTAATACTTCAAATATTCACATGTATTTTCACACAGGATTATTAAACACTTGGGGTTTATTCATTTAAAAAGGTTATGCTGCGTTAACTCTTCAAAGTAATGTCAAATCATTCAATTATGTCCTTACATGGGGCTTTTTCTTGTTTTGGAAGAAAGCCAGTTTCCCACCCTTTGCTGTCTCCCTCACTGTCCCTGTCCACTAATTCCAGTGGTCATGAAAAGAGCTTTTCTTTCGTGACTGCTTTAACATTGAGTGCTCCTCTCTTGTTAAAAAAGTCAAGCATTTCCTACTAAAAATTAAACTGACATTTTTATTATACTGCTGATTCCGCTGAGTGAGAAGACCTCAGACAAAGGGAGCTTGTGTAAGGGAACTATTCACAGGAGGCACTTCGCTTCTTGGGAATGTGAAAAGCTTTACCTGGTGACAACTAAGGGCAGCAAAACAGAACAAAACTGAATGCGGTAACAGCGCTTCAGATTTCCCAATCTGAAAGCAAGAGTGATCGGTTACAGGCTCCAGCATTGACCCTTTAAAGGTAGGAGCTAATGAAGCTGAATACCAAACAATAAAAGAAGGTGGGTCAGACTAGATGACGTGATATTGCCTCTGCTTAGCTTTTAATGTGCTATGATCACTAAAAAAGGTACAGAAAACGGAAGAATGAAAATGTCATAACTGCAGAAGAGACTTTAAACAGATTGCTTCCTACTTGTAAGAACATTAGCAAGACTAAAATTGGCATGAAAAAATATGTCTTTGCTAATAAGTCAAGACTTAGAAATTACTATTTTTCCTAATTTGGTATCCAAACACAGCCCCTGCCTTGAGCTAATGTAGGATTAAAAATAAACAATTCTCCACCTGCTGTATTTGGCTTTAAATAGAACTAGTGGAAATTCTTCATTAAAGTGGAAATTATTCATCAATTTGTTTGGCTGCTTTTAGTCCTATAGAGTTAGATGCTGTTGCAACGAGCTAAAGGATAAAATCTCATGGGGTCAAACACAATCTCTTTGCTTGGAGATTTCCCTCCCATGGCCCTTTCTTCAGCCAGTCTAACACTTTCCTAGTGCTCATGACCAGGACACAAGAATTACAACTCTCAGTATCAGCTGCCTCCTGTCTGACAATGATGATGCCCAAATTGAAGCATAAACAGATTCTAGCAGATCCCATAGATTCTCTAGAGAGGACTCTCTCTTCCCCTTACTTGACTTTAACTGTGCAATTTAAGTTCCACTCACTGTTAATGTCATCAAAATGAAACAAACAAACAAAATTTATATATTTTTATGTAATATAGTACTTTACCAACAGTTTAGCACAGAATCTGAAAATTTGGTTAATTACCTTAATAGAGGAAGTGATGTCTTTGACTACTTTCAGAAGTTTACCAAATTAATTTGGGATTTATTATGTATGATTTCTTTAAATATGTTTGAATATACAAGATTTCTTAGATTTACTGGAACAGAGAAGTATGTTGAGTCCTGTGATAGGATCCTTGAATTTGAAAGGTCTTTCTAGCCCCACCACTGGGCTTCACATACTGCAGGTCCCCCTGGAAGTTTGGTGTGGAATTTTTAGTTCATCAAACTCTGTATATGCATAGAGGACAGCCTTCACTTTAAGCTGGCATTCATCCATGCCTATAGACATGGAAGAGTGGCATCTAACTGGAAGTTATATCTGGTCCCATCCCTTGACAGTGCCCAAATCCTTGTTTTCCTATAGAAGAACAACCTACTACTAGCACAAAACAGATTTATTTTTTCCTATTGAAAAAGAGAGATGAGCAATGCATATACAGTGAGGTAACTAGCATTCATTTGTTGTTTAATATTTGAAGAAAGTGTCATCTCATACATATCTTGGGGGAACAAATGAAACTATCCTGTAGGTTATGGTCCCCTTCCTAGAAGTGGAAAAAGCAAAGGGAAAGTGAATTTCCCACTTAGAATGAGGTAGCTGGGTGTATCTGCCATAAATGACATGGACATGACTCCTTTTCCAGTCATTCATGCTGTTTTTTTCTTTTTTTTCTAAGTCCACCTTAGTCTTTTCAGGTACTTAATATGTGACTACCCTCAGAAGGAGATTTCAGCTGGAATTTGGGGGACATTTGCACTTGTAGCTAGGTAGCTAGGTATGTGTCAGCTATCTCTTCATAAATCATTTGACCCTTAGGGTTTATGCTAACATCAGGGTTTTTTTTTATAGATCTACTTTCCTTTCTTACTGATTTAAAAGGCAATTTCTACTTATCTAACTGGAAACACATTTAGAAATGGTTTTGGCAATGCAGTCATTGTGTTTCCAACAATTTATCTGGCTGTTGCAGTCTTCAATATTTCTTATTCCTCTCTGTTAAGTATAAAACTGTTTTATTTCATTTTTTCTGTCTTTAATTGTTTTCTTTAAGACCCTCTCTGGATGAACATTCTCACTCTGTTACATGCTGTCCCTATTTCTAGTCAGTAAAAAAATCTTTTTTGTCCCTACATCTTAGCACAAAATTGAAAGATCATTAACTTACCCACTTTGAATGATAAGTTCACTGTAATTTCTTACGGATAAAAATCTTTAATCATAAAGAGACAAATCCTCTTGGACACGAAGCTGTCATTCACTAACCAAGTTTCTCTCAATCTTGTTAAAAAGCAGACAAACCAAACTGCACCTTCATCAGGCTGGGTTCACAGGGAAATGCTACCTCCCTAAGAAAATGGCAGAGCAGGCACTGCACATTCATAATCATTTAATTACAGTAAAATTTTAGGAGTCCAGGTTAAACTACAGAGATCTAAAAAATGAAAAGTCACATCTTAAGCTTGTCTTTATTCACTACAAATTCTGTTTCTTGCAAAAAAAACCCCAACCAAGTAAAAGCCTCCCTCCCTCCCCAATCTATTCAGGACAGATGAACAGTAAGAAAACTTCTACTCTTTTAATCATTGAAGCTGTATTTGCTTTTCTTCTACATCAGTTGGAGGAGTTCAAAGGTCTTGGAAAACAGCCTGTGTGAATAGCAGCATAAACTATCTCCATTCAAAAGGAACTCTGTAAGAAACTGTTTTTGTTTTTAATGATGCTATTTGTAAAAATAAGAAAGTTCTAAAGTTAGAGTTAAAAAATGAATTCTTAATCACTAGTGCAACAATTTCACCCAGAAAACAGTCATCTTATGTTTAGTATCACAGCAAGAGCTTTTTATACTACCTCCAAAAATACATGCTGAACTGAGTTTAATTACTTTCTTAAATAAAAATGATCATTGCTGTAAAGAGATAGTAAGAATCAAAGCCAGAATAAATTTCAACTGCTGATAAAAAATAGATTATGCTGACCATACCCAAGCAATTTTCTAAAATTAACGTTAAAGATCTAATTATGTGCGTGCAAAGTTTCACATTATTTAAAGTAAATATATGTATATTCAGCAGAATTCAGTTTCATTTAGCATTCACTATGCATCTATATGAAGAAAAACTGCTTTCCCTATCCAATGAACACATCTTGACACAGTCATAAAAATAATCTTAATTTCCAAGGACTGAGATTTATCACATTTACCAAGACTTGGCAAGTTCTGGAGAATGGACTGATAACTGTAATACACTGAAATCAAATGACATTGAATGCGACAGCTAAATCCCCTTAAACAATATGTAACAAAGATGACAAATGTCAATTGTGGAATACTTTGACTAGGAATTTGGGGATGGGGTTTCTTTTGTTTTGGGTAAAATAAATGCATTTCCTTAATTAGAAAATAGTCTAGAAAGCAATTTTTTTCAAGAGGTGTGAATAGTAGATGACCAGGATTTCTTGGAGGACAAGAGTTATAGGGGCCTTTTCACTTGTCTTTGAAAACAGACATATACAGCTGGGCTGGCTCTGCAGTCCTTGTGAAAAAGCAGATCTATTACCCCAGACTTTCCAAGACTATTTTTGGAACCTGGCATGGTGTCCTGGAAGGACTGTGAGGTTCAAGCTTCTCCCTTCATCTCTGTGGTGAGTTCCTCATGACAGCTCTCCAGCTGAGGGGTGTTTGCAGACAAGCCCGGGAGAGGCTGTGCTGGCTGCTGTGACCCTGCCGTACCAGCTTCAAAGCAGCAGGGAGTAGAAAATCTTTGGGACATCAAGGATTCTTTCTTTCTCTGGATGTTCCAGCACATCTGTGATGCTCCAACCTTCCACAAGGCTTACACAGAGCAATGGGAATGATGCTGTGAAAGTGTTTCCTAGAAGCCCAGCATTTAGTCTATGTGTTTGCAAGACTCCCTAAATGGAAAACTACTAAACTAAAATAACAGGAAGAGTACGAAACAAAATACGCTTCCTTTAATACTATTTGACAACATCTGGAGCAAAATTATGTTAACTACAAACCACAACTAGCACTCAAGAAGAAAAAATCTTTCAAAGTACATATCAAAACTGAATATCCCCTCAGTTACTCTGAAGTCTGGTCTCCAGCATTCGTCTTCTGAGTCTCATTCAGTGGCATCTTATAAGAATCGGCTCACAGAAGGATGGTAACTCAATGCTCCAGGTTCTTGAAGGACTTTTGCAGTCTTGTACCAGAACTATAAAGGTGAAATCTATCTAAAAATCTATATTTATCTGCATAAAGTCAGTTGATGATCCTTCAATAGATATAATAGGGCAAGAGCACAGGGACCCTTGAGTGATGCAGAGGACACACCGTTAGGCTACAAACTAGCTAGGTACCACATTAAATGAACTGAGTTTTTCTGCTTTGAAAATTCATTTGCCAAAAAAAACCCCCAAACAACCACAGAGCCTGTTTTCATGAGACTATAACAAAAAGCATAAAAAAAATCAAACCCAGTTCAATGTGAAATCTAATAATCTGGGTAAAATACAACTACAAAAAAGTTTTCCTGAAAATATTAGAAAGGAACAAATTCCTGTATTTTATAAGTCTTTAGAATACCATGGTCTGGAATGTAGTATGGGAATAAAATTCAAAATGGAAATTATTACTATTTGTGGGTATTACTACCGGAAAAATATGAAAATATGAAAATGTCATTAATTTCTAAAAATACCAATTAGCTAAAATTTTTAGTTTGTTACAGTACAGTGTTGGTAAGAAATTAAGAATATACAGATGCTTATGGAGTGACAAGTCCCTAAAACAGTAAAAAAGCACATAAAGCTAGAACCCACACCCATTGTGATTGATGATACAAGAAATTACTTAGTAAACATGAAGCGTGACAGAAATACTACTACCTTTTTTTCTTAGGCAAAATTTAAACAAGAACCTCTCCTGTGAAAGTGGGAAATCATCAGATACACAAGATATTAAACAATACCTTCTCTGTCCATATGGAGGGCTCAGAATGAATGTTGGCAACGCACTGCCAAGGACTTGAGTATTTTCCAAGTGAAAGTGATAGTCAGAGGAACAATTTCCAGTAAGTGGCATGTGCTCATGTGCAGACATTTAGCTCTTCATAATACTGATTCAGCTCTCAAAACTGCAGCAGAAAAGTTAATACCTCTAGTATTCTGCTCCCCACTCCACTATTTTTGTTACAGTTGAGCATCCAGTGATTCAGAACCCTTTCTCCCGTTATTTTTTTAAACTATAATTAAAACCTGCATCCACTCACGCTGATCAAAACTTTCAGCAACTTCTGCAAAGGCAAAATAGAAAACACAGATGAAAATACTTGACCATCTGGGAACATACAGTAGAATACGTACAATGAATGAAGCAGTAATATACAAAGAGCAAGACCTAATGAGCAAGTAAAATATGCAGAAAATCAAAGGCCTAGTGTAGAGCATTATGTTTGTCAGAAAAAGCAGCTGTTCTGGGAAAGCTGCAGCTCATGCCATCAAATCATAATGAGTCAGCATCACCAATTCCCCATACCCTATCCCATAATAGAAAGACAAGCAGACTAACCAAAGATTCAAGTATAAGGTATGAAGCAAGAAGATGAGCAGTCAAGGGGAGTACTACTCTGCAAAAGATTATAATTATAGCACTAGAGGTCTCCATGCTGATTACTCACCCTGATTTATATTCCTACTGGTGAGTAGTCACACTGATGTCAATAGTACTACCTGCCAGTATATGATCATCAAATTATGGGAGGTAAGTTGGGCTTAAGATTCACCAAGGTTAAAATAGTTCAAGTTATATTTAAAAATATAATTTCTTAACAGCTAGCACAAGAAAACTATTTTGTGTAGAGTGGTTTTATTCCTACTGGCCTTGGTTTTTTATCACAAGCAGTAAAACTTCTATAAGCCAGAAAAGATGTTTTTATTTCTGCACAGCTTCATAGTTCTCAGAAGGGATGAGGAAAAAAAAATACTTGGAGATTAGTCAAATTATAGAAAGAATATGTGTAAAGTAGAAAAGTCTCCCGCCGCACTTCTGAAGTCATTTATCTGACTTCAGTGAATCCACTCAAAATCATTGTCATTCCCCAGGTTCCATCTTAACTGCCCCAGTGGTACAGATTGTTTTGTGAAACTTCCACAAAGAGCCCAAAAATGGTAACTGTAGCCATATGAGCCTACGAGCCTATGAGGTCTACACTCATGATAACTATGAACTTGGGATTTGGAAACACGACATCCTACAGCTCTGGTAGATCTGATCTGATTTACTTGATGAGCTTCCACCTACCCTCATCACCCTGGCAGCTGAAAGTTATAACATCTGTGAGCCAGCAGTTCAACTGCTCACTCATAGAACTTGCTCATAATTTGTTTCAGGCTAAAACACCTAGGCTAACCTAAATACTTTAAATAGTATTTGTTTGCTAACAGAACTGAGAAGACAATAGTATTTAGTAGGCTTAGAAGCTGGAAAGGATTTTGCATAGAAAGTGTACTGTGTATATTCCTAGCTTTCTCCTTTTTTCTGTCTAGTGGCGTTTGAGATTTTCATGCAATGCTCTAATTTTCTAAGTTGGAGCATTAAGAGTAAAAATTCACAGGACATATAAAATAGTGAGATTAGCTATCACCAGCCCTTTCATGTGCCTATAAGAAGTCAGGAAACGGAGCAGTGAATTTAGAAGAGTAAAGTGAACATAAAGATATTGCTGCTATAAAACCTATATTAGTTCCTTTTTTTTTGGTGTGCCTTGTTACACTTAACCCAAAAGTCTGGTAAGGCACTTGTGTATATATGTGAAAGAACTGAAGTCGACTTTCTACTCTAAAAAGACAGAGCTGGACCACAAACCTGCTGTCTCCATGCTCTTCTCTTGGAGCAAAGGCAAGGTAGGGAAGTAGAATAAGTTCAAATGCTCATGCTGTTTTGACAGTTCACAGGAAGGGGCACTCGCGATTCCCTCTCAGCAGATCAACTCCCAACTCATCTCTGCTGAGAATAACAGTGATAAAGTTGAGTCCTACATTTAATTGGTTTAAGATTTCCTTACACATAGATTTTAATTTCCCAAACTAGAAGGACTTCTAGGTGAAACAACAGACAGCAACCCTTGTGAAAAAGAGTAGTAAACCAAAACAAGGAGCAGTCTCCATCCCAAAATAAAAGACTTTTTCTTTGGCAATGACAAATTTGATTCTACCCAGTAAAAATAATTCTTCTACAAAACAGTACATAGCACTAATATTACACAGTCTAATTTAAATGACATCCATTCAGCTGGCAAAATTATAATAACTGCACAGAAAGTCAGACTTGCTTTGCAGGCTTTCAGAGAACATTGCAGTTTTATCTTCTGTAGCCTTGCAGTTCTAAAAAGAAATATTGATATGTCATGAACAGCTTCAGAAAATCTTCTTTGGAATAGTGCTGTGAGCATTTATTGCCAAATTTAGGTTGTGTATCCTTTCATTTTAGCATTAATTAATGGTATGCACTCATCTATTAGCATTCAGCTTGTATTCATTCACAGAAATTAATGAAAGGACTTTTCTGTAATTAAATTAAGTTGCATTACTACTGCTACTCCAGAAATTAGTATCAAGATGTTCTCACTTTTTCCCTGATTGGCACATTCCTTAACATAGATGTACATACATATAATAACAGCAGGACAAAATGAATGACTGCACTGCTGCTCAGTAGAGCACATATTCTGTAACAGAGAATGGTTTGCACAAGATGTCTCTAAGCTTGCTGAATTTTTGTGATGATTTGTTCAAAACCAGGTGAGAAACTGGAAGAAAGTGGTAAACTGGAAGAAACTTTCTAAATATATAGACTATTCTACCGGTCTATTTGCTATAAACAAATTTCACGTAAGTTCAAGTATTGTGCCAGTGCATTAAGCTGGTTTCAGCAACATTTCTTAACTCAGTGTGCAGTGTCGCATGAGCACAGCTGTGCTGCTCCTGGCTCACGATGGCTTCTGTGCTGCCAGCTCAAGTATCTCTGTACCATATTCCACCTCTTTCCCAACTGCAGGGGTAGCTCAGCAAGCTCATCTGGCTCCTTTCCTGCTCTCTACACATTGCCCAAGTCAAACACAGGTGATGACATTGGAAACTGAAAGTCCTATAGAAAAATATTTTGTAGTCTTAAATAATAATATTTTATATATTTAATATTTAAATAATAAATTTTTAAAAAACAGTTAGACATAGTCTCCATAGTACTCACTGAAGCTCCTTTATAGTCTCTCTCCTTTATAGAGCGAAGGACCAGTACTTTCACAGTGTAATTCATCCCATTCTAAGAGAGATGTCCAGAAAGGATAATGAATTGCTCTCTGGAGATGTCTTTCTCTCTCTTAACTACAGAGGAAGCCTTGAAGGCCACCTTAGTTTTTGGTGGCTAAAGTTAGGTGAAAGGAAAGCCGCCCATGAGTACATTTAGAACCTCTCCAGGCTCACAACTTTGGGTTAATTATAGTGTTAAAAGTGGGATCATGCCCCTGAGGAATAAAATATGGCTAAAAAAGATGGGAAAATACAAAAGATGAGAAGTAACGATACAGATTACTAGTGACAAAAAAGAAAAATACCAAAGAAATTAGAATACATTGCTGTATATGTATTTCAACCTAAAATTTTAGGTGGCTTCACATGGAAGGGTAGGTTGTCTTTTAATTATTAGTTGAATACTTCACAGTCAGAGGCACATGTCTTGTTTCAAACACTGCCTTTCAAGAAAACTCAGAGATTTCAAAATGCAAATGCAAATATTTAAAGTTGGCAGATGTATTAATGTGCAACTGATCAGTAGCTGAGGATTTGACTCCAACAGGAAACAAAGCCCATTTGGGAATATTTATGTTTCAGAAAGAAAAGCTAGCCTTTCCAGAACTCAGAAAGAGGCATAAACTCAAGAACAATTTGTAAAATTAACATATTGTGGAATAGATATATTCTGGTCACTAGGAAGAATCCAAGTCAAAATTGGTCTATCAAAGAACTGCAGACTAATCATTTGAAAGGAATTATATGTGCAACTATGAAACTACTCATTGTAATTGGAAAACTAATCTTTTCCAACTTCTTACAATTTTGAGAAAATTTTTTGCATGACAAGGCTTTTCTTTGGCTTGGAGGAGGTCATAAAATGTTAACAGGGAAAGACAGCCTACTGCCTGCCTACCACCAACAGATTTGCAGCCATTGACAAAATAATTATCTGGGAAATACTAATGCTTTTTTCAACTTACTCCTGCTTCAGAAAGGTTTCAGTCTAAACAGGGAGTAGTAAATTTCAATGGTTTGTTCTCTTCCATCATCCGTACCAGAGAAGGCTTACTACAAACATTAGGGCTTTCACTGAAATCATATCTATGATTTGATAATGGCTCAAGGAGCATTAGGAAGTATGAATGCCTAATTCAAGTGGAATAAGTCAGATTTTTGAGGACTTCAGCAAGGCTTTTCTAGTACTATAGAAATCTGAGTAAGGGTTTGCTTGAAAAATAAGGTGTAAAAGCTAGATTAGATTGAGTTATCATGTTAATACATTGTTGCTTTCAAGGTACAGAAGCAAACGTGATAAAAGTGTTTGTCACGAAGACTTAAAAATAGGAAGAACAACAAAGGACTTGTAAAATAAAGATCATTTTGAGTAGCTTGTCAAAAATTAATATCTATGGGAAAGTGACAGACACCTGCTTTCATCTGAAGCATAATTCCCTGAACTAAAATATTCTTCTATTCCCTTGGACATTAACTTTATGCCTCTGCCACAGACTTGAACACTTTCTAAAAACAAATGGAGACAAAGTGGTGAAGTAGTGTGGGAAAGCTATACTACTGTTCACTGCACTGTATCTATTATATGAGAGAGATCTTCAGTTTCCCAAACTGGCTACTAAGCACCTTTTATAAAACATTAAATTTGCTAAAGGTTTCTATTATTAATACCTCCCTGTATTTCTAAAGGCTCCTAAGTGTTGCTTTTTGACGCCCTAAAATGAAGTATAAAGATAAAGCCTATCAAGGGGTTTAGTTGCTGCTTTGGATAATGCTAAATTGAGCACTCAGACACCACCAGCACGTACCAGCCCTCAAGCAACTGCAGCCCAGTATGTCCAAGCTCATCGTGCTCAGGTTCCAGGTCCCTCAAGCCCTGAGCCTGCCAAGGTTCTGGGGGCATGAACTGACTTGCAAGAGGCAGCAGTTCTCACCCCTCAGAGAGCACCAATGCATTTTCTGAGAACATGCTTACCAGAGCAGATATCTAACAAGGGGGAGCAGGGGAGAAGGGAAGAAGGCTGCAAAAATTAGAAACAAAAATAGCAGGAAAAATGAGACTTTTTGAAACTGGAGTAAATGAAACTCTCTCTTGGGAGACAGACAACCCCACTGTATCTGATCTATAGAGAGAATTAGATTTGAGACTGTCTGCCTCCCAGGAGGTTCCCATTAACCAAAAAGCACTTGTTATTTGGCAAGACAACTTTTTCATTTTCCCCTCTTGGAACCATTCAGTTTGCTTTTAAATATTTATTCAGCCAAATAGCAAGCAATTGACTCCACAGACCAATGTTAGTCCACTCTTCTGTGAAGGAAGGGGGTCAGGTTTAAATTTCTCCTCCATTAGCTATTTAATCAATTATCCAAATTGGCAAAGTTTCAAGAGGAGAAAGTCACTCACTTCATCCCAAAATAACCATTCAGTCAGTAGTTAGGGCACATTTCTGACCTGAAAGTGCCTGTGAGTGAATTTTTTTCCTCCAACTTAGAAGCGTGGGTATGTTTTGAAAAGGTCATCCACCTAAATGGTAAGTGCTCTAATTACTGGATATTTGGGCATCAATTAGCAGCATGTTCTAATTATTTTGGAGAAAAGGCAGGTCTAGCTTGTACGCTTACTTTCAGGGGACAGTAGGCACTTCCCCAGCACTGAAAGTAGGTGCCTTTAAGGTGGAGGTTGTACGTGTATTACTGTCCTGCCATATTTCCTTGAAGCTGTCCCTCCTGCTGCTTGCGGATTTCTCTGAATCCCACTCTTACTCATCTATTTGCTATGCTTTGCACGGGAAGCCTAACTCAGGGTAGAGAACAAGTCTTTATGAATAAAGTGCCTGTCAGTTAGACATTGCAATGCTTGAAGGTCGCATCCAAAAAGAAGTTTGGGTTCTAAAAGGCAGAGCAATTCGTTACTTCACTTTTGGTGTCTTGCCTCACATTAGATGAAGCATCCATATGTAAGTATTTGTGAACTGGACACCATCCTCTCAGAAGTTAAGCAGTACAGACTGGGCACCGGGAAACCTGCACATGGAGCAGGGGGCTATGTAAAGTCATGACACTGAACAGGTAGTTTGATACAGAGGGGAACGCTAATCAGAAACTCTGTTATTTTTGAACTAAATTTTTAAATTTTAAATTTTTAAAGTTCTAAATTTTACTCAGCCAGAAGTTAAGCACCCCGCTTCGGATTTGAAGGATGTGCATCTATCTGTCCAGGCTTCAGATTGTATTAGCAAAGTAGACTTTTTTTTTTTTTTAGAAACTGGAGAGAAGCCAGAAATTAAAGAAAGGTTTTCTTTTAAAATAAAATGAAAGAGAAGTACTGGTGCTCCCCTAATAACACTGTGATTAGATTTGCTGTTCAAAATGTTGCCAGCCTGGGTTCAATTGTGCAAATTCCCTGCTCTAGCTATGGCACTGCAACCTGCTATTCCCAGAGAAGGTTCTGCGATAA
>KZ506340.1:106759-131061 GCA_002844005.1 Limosa lapponica baueri | reverse complement strand
TAATAATTACCTTTAATTAATTTTCCTGAAAATAATAATAAAAAAAAATAGGCACACTACATGCCCCAAAGATAGCTGCTGCATTTTTAGTTCAGTGATTGCGTGCTCTACATCTTATAGCATGTGCCCATCTTTGGTTCATCATAAAAGGCAGCCAAGTATAGATACATTCATTTTAAGCCCAGAGGAGGTGAGACTGACTTAGTCTGGATGCCTGCACATCGCAGGAAGGACAATGTTCCTCTGCAAGCAGGAATTATTCTTCCCTTTTGCTATCTAGCACCAAAATTTATTGTTTGCATCCCATCCTTTAGAAAGTCATTCAATGTTGAATTAAAGACTTAGTTATGACAGATTTGCCACTTCAGTAAGCTGCATCAATGATTAATTACCCTTCTTGCTAAAATTTGTTTCTTCTTCCTAATTTGTACTTTTCTGTCTCCAACTTATCGAGAAACTGAATCTTGTTATGCCATTGTCTGGCAGACTAAAGTGTCCCAAATATCATAAGTCCTCTCCTCTGGGTCCTTATCAACCATGATCAAGTTGCTTTTTAAACTTCTGTTTCATACACTGAGTTGGTTGCGAATCAGGATAACAGACCTGATGATGAGCCTCTTGAGGTGCTGGAGTCACTCTGGCTCAGATAATGGTGTGACATTTGGAAGAATTTCTTAAGGATGTCTGTATATTTTTTAATAATTTGTTGCAATTGTAATCACACGTTCTTGAAAAAAAATAAAAGCACAGATCCCATCCCTCAAAATTCTCTTTGTAGGCCTTATTCTCCTGGTTAAGTACAGCTTGAGCCATATTTTGCCTGTGTTATCCAAACACTGCCCCGTGGGGTAAATCTGTGCATGATCAATGCTAAGATGCTTCAATAGCTTTCTCACCCTTGCTTTTGAATGTTTCAAAGCCTGTAGTTCAATGTATCTTCCTGACAGCCCTGTGACACGAGACAGTGTTATTTTCCTTTTTAAACAAAAGGAACTGAGGCACAGAGTGACTTAGAGAAATGCTGTCAAAAGTATCAGTTCTTTTTGGCTGCCAACTTTCAGATACTTGGAGGCAGATTTTTGGAAACTTTAAAATGGCATGTAGGCAAATTAGTCCAAAGAGATCATTAGCCTAAGGAGATGCTAAGCTCTTTTCATGGGTGTTGGGTACCTAACTTCTCAGGTCCTTCTGAAAATCCTCCTAGGCATGATTTTTTGCAATTTTTGGTTCCAAAATATATTTAAAATATGGCCCTTGGCAGCCTTATTTTCAGAATACTTAGGATTGCTGTAGCACTTTGTATAGTCAGAACACAGCTTAAGTACACTTCACTTGCAGATGTGAGCACTCAGGACTTTTATAAATCAGTCCCCATATGTCTTGGTTGAATATTTACAACATTTCTTTCTTCTTACTTATCTTTCACACATTAACTCATTTTTTCTCCAGTCATTGTATACAATTCTTCACTTTTCTCCCTTACTTCAATAGCCCGGTTACTTCAATACTCAGTATCTCAAGTCCTTTGCCAGGAGGAGAGTGATCTTGATGATTTCTTCCTCCTCAACCAAGTGTAAATTTGGGGCTATTTTGGCTTTCTAACAGAGCCTACACATAGCTCTTTCTTCATTGACCTCCAATTTCAAATTACTTCTGAATTTATTCTATATGGTCTGTATTACATGTGTCAAATACTCATTTCTTTGTCCTCTTGGTGACTCCTAAAATCAGTTTCACCCAGCTCCAGAAGCTGCGTCACCTTTGTGCTCAGTAGTTGATAACAGACACGTTTTGTATGGCCCTGAAGTCTCTGGGCTTGGGCCCATGTCTCTGTGGCTTCTGTTAACATCGTGCACTTGTATTGCACTACACCATGCTGTTTTTCTGGAGTCATAGGTAATTCCTTCTAGAAAGATTAACTACCAGAATAGCTACCCATAACCAGTATTTATTACCTACAGGAAGTACATCAACATTACAACAGTAATAGGCTCTGCCGCACAAAATTATACAAAGCTAAGCAAGGCTAAAATAAATTAGGTAATGTCCACCTGGTCATTAGGCAATTGCAGTTTCAGCTAAGCATGCTGAAACAAGCCTTGTGCCTGACAAAGGCAAGACCAGGCAAGGACAGTCTGAACAAACCCATCCTGAGTCCTCACAGTTATTAAAAAGCCTGTAGAGTGTTAATAGCCACTGTGACACTGCATTTACTTGGCTTAAGGAGCACACTAGTTACCTCATTTGGGAATCTAAAATTAGATGAGGTGAATCTAGGCTTTGGAGACCAAGCTACAACCAGGCTACTACCAGCAGTGAGGAGCAAAAAAATTGTGTTCCTCTGCCTGTCGTACTAATCTTGATAAAGATACAGCTTCAGAGCTCACTGGATTGTACCAGTTGTCAAATCCAATATGGATTTTAATCCTAAAGGAATAATGAGCTTTTTGACATTTTCATTTTTAGCATTGAATAATTTCCTATGAATTTCCAAGAGTTAAATTCTGATTGTAAAATCTGCAAGGTGGAACTGGTATCTCACCAACTAGACTGATTTTTTTGTTGTTGTTGTTGTGGTCTTAGTCTCAGTTCACTACTCAAAGGAATGACTCAGTTGATTGGCTAATGATGGACTATGCTCTGCTGTAAATTAATAGATAAATGTAGTTTGGACCATGAGGCTGAGAGGAGGAGGGTCTTTGCTAGGCAACTTGCAGGAGGGAGTGTAAGCCATGGTGGTATCTCTGGGTGGTTGCCTGTTTGGCATGGCGTGGGCAGGCTCTGGCTCTACATTTGCATGTGGACAATAGTAATAGTTTATAATAGTAATAGTGACCTCCATCAGCACTGAGAAATTTTAGAAGAGGGAAACCAAGCAACATGTGCTCGGAGGTGTTGCTTCTACCTTGCAGCCATGATTTGGTGGATCTACAGCATCAGTGTTTCCAGGTGTAGTCTTGTCCAGGCTGCATGTGGAGTGGAGTAGTTTTCTTTTTTGATGTTCACCTCCAGTATGCTGAGGGTACTTCAGTAGTGGAAAATGCCTACATTTGAGAGATAAGGCCATGAGGATGCTAACGGAGCATTCTGATAAAGCAGTTTTGCTGTAACTAGAGAAAGACACCTAAAAACCCGTTCTAGGTCTTTGGACTTCCAGCTAAACCATTAAGTGAGAGAGTAAAACCAGACTACACAGAATTAGATTCTAGGCTGAGGATCAAATCAGCACCTCCTCTTAAAGTCACTGGCAGTTACCTATCTATAACCAGAGGCAGAAAGTGGTCTTTAATAGTAATTAAATGACTCTCATTTATTGCCATCAGTTGTGGTGAATTGATGCAACCTGCGGGAAACCACTCAGTGGGCACCACAAAGCACTCTGTAAAAGGTCTGTGTATTTCAAATCTTGCAAGCCTGTGAAACCCTTGAGGATCACAAAATCCTTAGCAAACCATTGAGCTGGGATCAAACACTTTCCAGCTGATGGCATTGACTGTAAACCATCTTATGCTGCAACAGCACACAATTCATGTAACGTGTGCTGCTCTTGAGTAATGGACAGATATTGTAGAGAGCACACAGGAATCCTAAGGTACTTATTTTTTACACTTTCCACGTGGATAATAGAAGGCCATCTTTAAAGACATGCAACTGTAAAATAATATTTTGGTATACATGGTAGTAATAAAACATAATTTAAAGTAATCAGTGATTATTAAAAATTATTTTATTTTAATTCCTTAGGAATGGGTTGCAAAGCTAAGTAGAAAAGATTTGGAAGTCTGAGACAACTGTTCAGTGTGTGTCTCAAATCTGTTCATATGAAGGGCTGGAGGCACATCTTTAGAGTTTCTTGTGGTTTTTTGAGGAAGGAAAATAGGATTTTCTTCTCTTCATTTAACATATTTTAACAAAAAAATATTCATACCACAAATGAAGCCTTAATGAAAATAGCCTAGGTTCCTGGCTGATGATAGTGAAAGAATGTTTTCTGGCACATTTAAAAAATGCAAACTGGTGTTTTTGTCAAAGAAAGAAGCCTGTTATCTACATTCATCTAACATTATCTGTTCTTTGTCAGCTCTCCTCTGGATCTTCTGCTCATTGTACTGTTTTCTGTTACCAATCAAATCCCTTTACTCAACAGAAGACCATAATTTTACCACAGAACAATGGTGCACTAAATGAAGGTCCGTTTTACTCAGAACTACATTGCTCCACACTGAAACAATTCGGTCTGCTCTGCGTTCCTTAACAGCCAGACCATCAGGCCTTTCTGGTACAAAATATCATCAGGCTTAATTTTTTTCAATCTTGTCTAAAGTTTGCTGCCCTCTCCTTAGCATTACCTATGAGCCAGTTGCATGGTTCACAACTCGGGATATAGCTGTAGAAATGACTTTTTGTTCAAAATTACCACAATACTACCCCATGACAGCTTTTGAGCTACCATTACCAATTATGACATAGCAGCAGCCAAGGATGGTGCTGGAGGAAAGTGGCACTTTTTTATTGTCAGGGAGACCAGAGATTATTTTGAGACTCAAATATTTGTAATTTAGTCCTTAAACCGCTCCATCGAGGATGTAATCTGGGATAGATGGCCCTGTGCCTTATACCAATTGGTTTTCCTTCTATATTGGATTATTCATGCTGATTGAAACTAGAGTGATAGAGTCACTTGATAGAAGTTTCCCTATGTCCTACCACAGACCATTGATGAGGGAGGTTGCACAAGGGTACAATGTAGTAGTTGAGAATTGAGCCTTAAGCTTTGGTAAAAAAGAGGTCAACAGTTTCTTGAATGTACTTAGATTTTATTAGGCTATCTTCAAGAATTTGAAACTTTATTCTCAGCTCATTGGAATGTATTCCAGGAGGGAGTCAAATTACCTTGGCAATACTCTCTGGCAGTTATTTTTGATCCTTTGAGCATGTACCCTCACATCACTTCAGTTGAATAGACCAAATTCTCCCCTGAAACAGTCTCAGGACTGGCTCTTTGTGACAAAGGCCTGTCCACTGCATCATCTGATAGACACTGAAGTGTTTATACAAAATGCACTTTATTAGTTGATTCAGCTAGTATATGTGTTACATATACATGTATCTATTTGCGATATGATGTTGATCCATTTTATGATCAGCCTATTATCTTAGCCCTCTCCTCTCCTCTCCTCTCCTCTCCTTCTCTTTTCCTTTGTCTTTTAGTATAAGTGGCAGCAGAAGGAAGCTTTTTTTTGGCAAAGTTATGTACCATGCGCTCAGGTTAAGGTTGTCTCCTTTATTTTTTGTAGGACATAAAAGGACATAAAATTGAGTTTCAAGGTGCCACTTAGCTTTAATACTTAGTGATTGGTAAGTGTAAAATTAGTTATAAAGGGTTCATTTTATAGCTCATTGTGTGGGTCAATATTTTAGAGCATGTTTTAGACATTGAGTTGGCTCCAAAACATGTCTAAAACAATGAAAGATTTCTATTAGGTGCAGTGGTTTTGGAGTATGTCCAAAGCTATATTGACTAGAATCATTAGGACAACCCTTTCAGCCTTCAGAATTAACCTACTTAAAAACCACAGCAATGTATGGAAGGATAAAGAAGATAAACAAAGAAATACGTCTTTGGCTGACATTGGACTCATATAGCTTCTTATGCAACTCACAATTTTGTAATTCAGAAAAACCACTGTTCTTACTGTTTCTTTACCTTCCAACGAGAACCAACATGGAGACTTGGTTTTCTTTCTATTTTCTTTGTTTTTTATTTATATTTGGAAAAGGGTGTCCTCTTAAGGGCTACATTCTTGCTCAGCTACAAGCTGAGGGACTGAGTAATGCTAACTTGCGCTGTAGGGAAGAATATTTCTGTTCATTGCAGGAACTATTAGATGAAATTGTTTGGCCTGCACTAGGCGGTAGGTCAGACTAGATGAGCTTAGTGGTCCCTAGTGGCCCTAAAATACAAGTCTGTAGCTTGCTTCTGGTTGCCACTTAAGTCCTTATCACCGTTGTTTTGAGTAATTTATAATTCTCAGAATTAGTTCCATCAGTGTGAAATTACTGCATGAAATACTACTTTAAGAGGATTTTTTTCCCACTTAATGATAATCTCAGAGGTCTGGACTCACGCTGGGAATTTTGGCTCAGTGCAGCAGTGAGCCAAACTGCCTCTTCAGTTCTACTTAGCTGTGTCCCCAGCCACAAGTTAGGTAAGTACATTTTCCACACAGTAATTAGAGAAATACTTTAATGACCGGGAAGATACCTCAGAACAGGATTCAGAAAACCCAGTGTACAGAATTTCTAAGGCAATTAGGAGGAGTTGCTGAAGTGAAGAACTTGGCTTAAAGCCACCTTCTTTGTTAGGCAGACATGCCTAAATCCAAGCTGAGTAGACACACCTTTGTGCACTCATTAACTTTTTCCTGGGTTTAAGTACTGAAGTCAGTACCTTTTTGTAAAGGGCTAAACCATTCACAGAGAAGATGGACATTTCAGTCCCCCATTTGCCATTCCATCTTTTCTATCAAGCTATAGGATATGATATGACATACCAATATGAGTCTCTGATGATAATGGGTGATAATGTCATTCTTATTTATATAAATACTTTAAATATTTATTCCAAGCCAATGTTCAAATTTATGATCAACTAATTCATGAGTACTGTCCCTGGCTCAAGGTCAGTGCAAAGTGAAGTGTGTTGACGCTTGTGTGTCCAGGGATATCTCCTCCTGTGGGTATATTCCATGTGGTTAGAGTATATGCCCTAGATCAGAACGCCACAGCTAAGGAAGAGTAAAGGTACTTGTGTGTCCCACTGCATTTTAGGTGCAACACAGACACAGAACTGTTCATTGTGGCCAAGAATCAAGTAATTAAGAGCCATAGGGGTTTTGTTGACAAAAAAGGAGGGTCTTTAAGTGACTCCCATGACACAATTTCAAAATTAGGTGCCTGAAGAGGCAGCTGTTTGACCAAAACCCTTGTTCTTCATTCTTGAATTATTATTTTTTTCCCCCTAGAAATTCTCTTTTAAACTCAGCAGTTAAAACCTGAGATAAACGCTGTACCTGTACCATCTCTGTTCTGATGAGGGGCCAGAGCGCTGCAGGTACAAAGAGACATTGTGCTAGAAACAATGCCCAGACACATCCTTCCAGAGGACAGAAGTAAGAGAAAAGGCTCTGGAGTTGCATGCAGAGAAACAACTCAAGGGTCTCATTACTGGTGATACAACATACTCTCCCTCTCTCTCCCATAGTCAGTTTAAAACATTGGCTGTCAGAACAAAAGCCATCCTGCTGTTGTTGCAACCAGCCATGCCTTTTGGGAATGTTTAGTGATGCTAGTAGTGGGCTGAGTCCCTCTCACTTGAGGGAGACTCTTTCTGACTGCTTATATATACATATATATACATATTTGCAAAATAGGATAGTATATCTGTGACCTCTGATTCTTTGAGAACACACACATGGGAAACTAAACTAGCCCATCAAGTACAATTTGGTGGTTTATTCCCATCTCATTGGCACCAACCCGGGGAACTTTACTGCAGAATTTAGTACAACAGAATAATGACGAGTGTGAACTTGAAAACTTTTCTGTTTCTATTCACTGGCAGAAAATGGAAACCTATATCCTAGACTGACATGGAAAAAATTACAAGGGAAAAAAAAAAGGTAATTTAAAGTTAAATTACTCTTTTTTTTTTTTGGACAGAATTATGAGAAACACTGGCCATACTCTCAGTCAGCCTGTACTGGCACTACTCTGTTGCTGTGACTGGCAGCAGTGAAAATAGACTGACTTTTTGCAACAGAGACTCTGACCCATCGTGCTTCCTTTTAATCAGAATTCTGACAGTGGCAAATACAAATGACAATTTTACTATAAAATGGGTGTATGCATATCCATAGATGTGTGTATCTGAAACTGAAAATCTTTTAAGGACCAATTATTTCTACACTAAACAGAATATGCTTCTAGCTCTTTTTCTGGCACAGACATCCATCAAACAATAACAGGGCATCTGTTGAATAGATATTCACATGCAATGCAAGCAGGCTTAATTTTTATTTGTTGCTCATAAAAGATGTTGCCACGGTTTTATATATTCAATTTTGTATAAACATTTAAGTGAATAAATGAATAAAGTACAGTTACAATGAATAAATGCCAATAAAGATTGTGATTAAATACAAAGCAACGTGACAGGAATTCCAATAGATTGAAACTGTAGTCACTTCTACTCAAAAGGGTGTTAACGGTATGTTTCAGACTCCCTGCCATCGGTTTGAAGCAACAAGAATGCCTGTTGCCCAAATCCTTCCCAAAGCAAGTAACTTTATAGACTGAATTTCTTCCTGAGGGAAATTCAGGTATTGATTATTATTGTTATCACAGAGGTCTGCTGCATGGTTTATTTGGATAGTTTACTCATTATTGGTCTTTTAACAGTTTGTAGGGAAAAGGTTTGATGCATTAATAAAGAACATGTGTAGAAGGGATAGAAGTATGGCTTGACCAGTATGTTGGGGAATTACACTGGTTTTGATTACAGACTTATTGAGCACAAGAATGGAGACTGGTCCTAATTCTAAACTTATGGGAGAAATTACCACCTATATCAGTGTTGAAACACCATGTTCGTTAGGAAAATATAGCATAATTTTTTAGATACAAAATATTTAACAATCTAAATGTTTTTGCCATATTTTAATTCAATTCTTACAAAGTATTTGCTCCCCAAGAATTATTCTATATACATTTTACTACTCAAAAATTCTTTCATGTACTAGTTATCAGTTGATTTCAGTGTTTAATATATAAGAGAACATTCACAACTGAATCCTACCTGGCTGCTATCTCCATCAAGCACCCTAGTTCTCCCAACCCAGGGAAAGAAACAGACTGGACTATATTAGAGCAATAGATAGGCCCTCTGAGCTCTTATAGAAAAAGATGCATTGGGTCTCTTTGTTGTGCTAATATACTCCTAAATCTTATGTCCTATTTGGCAATTACATGCTACTTTGACTTTAAGATGCTGGTCTTCAGTCATTTTAATCAGCTGCTGCCAGATGCTCAAAAAGTCTGATAAGTGCTGGCAAATGCTTACTAAAATGCTTACATACTAAAAGGTGCAGCTCAGACAGCCAGTCCCCAAGACCATCTCCTGTGCAGAGTAAACTGGGTGAGTGACACCCACCTGGTTTAGTTTACCACAGGTTTAAACATTTCCTCCACAAATTCTTTCCATGTTCTCAATGTTTCTGCTTGCATGCCTCAACGGTCAATTCCAATGTTTTTTGTGTTAAATGTCCTATGAACCCTTTCCCATCAATTGGGTCAATTACAGGACAACTCATTTGTTCTTTGCAAGAATTATGTGATGTTTCTCAAGAAGTAATGGCAGCTGATTGATTTTTTCCTTGTCCTCAGTTCATGGTAAATGTGCTTCTGTCAGAGCATAACTCAGGGTTCTTCCCATCACAGTCTTCCTAGCTAGTCAGAGTTTCAGTTAGCGAAGGTTTAAATCACTTCTAAAAGCAGATTAAAGGTTATTATTTGTTGATAGGGAATGTAGTACTGACTGGCAAAAGCCCCAGTTAACCCTTTAGTGAAGGAATCACTAGGCATGGGCTGGATAGTAAATGCCAGGATGCATTTGTTAAATGGCATATTTACGTCACCTGAAAAGTGCAGCTGAGAGAAAAAAAAAAAAAGTGGTCATTAAAAAGACCTTAAAAGGAACTCCCAGTAAGTTCATAACCCAAGTGTGTAAAGCGCAAAAGATGCTGTCCCATCTCCAAAAAAATTTACAATTTGTAGAACTGTCCTTGCTACCAGGGAAGTCACAGTATTTCATATACTTTTCAACCAGCAAATCCTAGGAACCCTTGCATACAAATACAATCACTTTCCTTAAAACCTGTATCTCTAATAACTGAACTGTTAATGATCTTATACTCAAAGTTTTGCACAACTTGCAGCAGTACAACATACCTCTCCTTTCATTATGACAACATTAAAAGTTTAGTGTTGCTACATAATTATTAAAATTCACATCTTTTAAAGCCTTACCTGAGGATAAGGACAAAGCCTCTTGATGTTAATAGAATAAATGCTAACGGAGCACTTCCTAAACTTCGGTTTCATCTTGATGTTATTTTGATTACTTAAGGAGGATCTGCCCTTATCTCTTTGTTGTGCTACTGTGCAAGGTTCTTCGGAATGAAAATCTCCCTGTGTACATCTGATGCAAACCAGCAGAAGACTCCCAAAACAGGAAACTAATGAGTGGAGATCAGAGGAGAGAGAAGTACAAACCCAGATCCTGACACTTGTGCCTAAAAGAGTTCTCAAGGGAGCTCCTCAGTAGTATGTGCAGGACTGCGTATCTCCAGAGAAACTTACTCTGCATGGTTATAAGAAGTGATAAAGTGAACAGGACCAGTACGTGGGAAGAAAATGGGTTTAGACAGATGCTGAGCTAACTGAAGGTACAACCTTGGAATTCCTTCCCTGAAATCCACATTTAAAGTTGTTGCATTTACTTTTAATGTTACTGTAAGTTGACAATCTGTGCATGCCTGCTGGAATTTGTTTTGAAATAAAGCTCTGGAGACACTGTTAAATCAACGGTGAAGCTGAAAGGAAAAGATCCCTTTAGTCCTGGAGCAGACACTCCTGTAAAATCTTCTACATACGCAGTTCAGAGATATCTCAATGCCACCGAAAGCCACCAGGAAAATAAAATAATAAAAAATAAGTCATGTACATGATTATCTCCCCTAATCCTTTCTATCAAAATGCAAGGATTATTGATCCTCACATTCAAATTTCACATACACACTGTATCTACAATAACATACAGCAAAAAGCAACATAAGACTGAGGTTTTGCAAGGCCTCATAAATGAAAGTGAAAAATGTGGCACTGAAGAGAAAAACCTTAGGAAGGCAATGAAAGATTCGGCACAGAAAAATAAGTGAGGAATACTAGTAGAATAGGACAGCATGTATAAACTGTTGTGGAGTAAAAAGAAAGTTGTTCTACAACCAGGTAAGAGTTTACACAACAACAGGGTAGTAGAAACTGTGAAAAGAAATTGCCTTTATCCTTCCAGAATGGGCTATGAGGGAAGACGAGAGAGAAACTGCATATTATGTCTAGGCTATTCACAGAGGAGACACTACCCTGCCTGTTTTCTCTACATGTTTATTCCAAATTTGAGTATGAATTGTTTCTAATAGGAGTAAAAGCCCAGAAGACCAATTTTACAAAGCTCAATTAGTTTATTGATCAGAGCTATGAGACCACAGCCAATCAAAAGCATAACATATGCGTTACCAACCTCTGCTGGGGTGTTCCGAACCAAAGCATATTTTTCTTGTGCTGAGTAACATTCATATCTTTCTTGTTACAAGGCAAATCTGCAGGAAAAAAAAAAAAATCATCCTTTTGATACTTATCAAAAATATCTGCAAATGTGGTACACAATTGACACGTTATCATTTGTTTTGTTTGTTGGGGTTTTTTTTGTCATTTTGACTGTGCAAAGCTCTACTACAAATTTGTGTGCTAGAGCTTGGGAATCATCAGAGTATAGGCAACAATTTACCAGCAACAACAGAAAGTCCTTTATCAATCAATATTCAAAAACAGCTAACAAAAAATGTTATTTTGTACTTGTAAAGTTGTAGGTTAGGCATTGTCCTGCAGGAACTGCAGGACAGGCAGATACTATAGATATCGTTCTTGTAATTTTTGCATTTGTCAGTTTTAGTTATGGAACATTTCCCCCTTCAGCATTATTGGGAAGGTTATGCACCTGCTAATAATTAAAGTTTCCCAGTAATTTCTGGGCTAGGACTCCTAGTTGTGAAAATATCAGCAAACTTCAAACATTTGTGTTCATGTTATAAGTGGGTTGGTTTGTATGTTTCTTTATTTATGGTAGTTTCAGCTGAAATAGTTTTGAAATTTTCAGAGGACATTACTAATATTATTTAGCACATTTTAAGTCTTCTTAAAGGTAGCTCATTTGGTTAAGTCTCTGCACTATGGAGAAAGGACTTGATATTTGGCAGGGTGATTTCTGAGGTAATAAGAATATGGTTTTTTTGCTGATTTTATTCAAATTCTCTAAATTTGAACAAACTATAAGCTTTTGAAATATTATGAACTTAATTTTGTGTGACTTGGTTGAACTCATTGTTTCCATCCTCTGAAGATGCTCTTGCTTCAGTCTGCTCCTTAGTTGCCTCCTGAGCTATGGTCCTGTCCCTGCCACCCAAAATGTCCTGCCACTGTCCAGCCTGGGGACCTAGATATTTAGGAGCATATTCCTGTTTAGGAGAATATTCCTGTGTCTGTTGTTGCTCCTGTTTTTTCAGCAGCACTGTGGCTTCAGTCTCCGTAACTGAGTTCCCATGTTTGGAGTGGCTCTGAGTAATGAGGAAAAAAATGTAGAAAAGAGGTTTAACTGAATGGACACAGGAAAGTTGGGAAAGGATAGGAGAGATTAATAAAAAGGGAAAGGAGGGATTAGAAAAGGACCAAGAGAGGAAGAGACAGAAGTAACAAAGGAGGCGAATAAGGATAAACTAAAGAGAAGATGAGCTGAGAATAGCTCAACCACTCTCCTTCTGATGCTGAGCAGTTCTTCGATCACACCGCTGGATATTCCTTCACCATGTAACAAATTGCTGCCAGACTGCCAACTGCATGTTTCTGTCCCTCTCTGCATGGTGATCCATACAGAAGAGAACAACCTTCTGCAGCAACTGCCTAATCTTCTCTTTTAAGCATTAGAGCGCACCGTGCTGCATATCTGAATCCCTGATTGATCCTATGAAGAGGAGGCTCATGAGGCAGGGTCCTTCAGGAAAACCCTTTGAATAATATATGCACAGGCTTCCACAGGAAACCTTATTTCTGTCATTTCCCAGCTTTTGAGAAACTCTAATTTGCAATTTTAATATTTTTAGCTGAGAATTTTGGTCAGAATAAATGTAAGTCTGTGCAACTATCTGCATTCTCTTTGAAGCTAGCCTTAGCCATTTTTTCTGAACAGCTGAATTTCAGACTCTTCTGTCAATTAAACTAATTGTGTGTGCTTTTTAAATTTATTTTCTTTTTACCCAGCAAAGTACCTTGAAAAAATATGGTTTTCACTGACTTATTCTGTGATTGAAATATTATTCTTTGCCAGTATGCCTGGTTACTTTCCATAGCATTCAGTTCTAATAAACATAGTCTCCCAAATTCATAGTTTCTCTGCTGGGCTGCTTTCAGCTTCTTGTGTGAATGCATAAGCAGCAGTCCTGCTGTACCAGTTAGATACACATTTTCAGGGGATCTGACACCGAAAAGAGATAATTGTGTTTAATTTCAGCTTAGGAAAGTCTATTGTAAAAACGAGAATGTAATCAAATCACAATTAGAAAAGCAACTGGCTAAATTTCATGCATTAAAAAAGCAATAAGGAGGCATCACATGGAAATCCATTATTAATGAACTAATACATACAGTAGAGAATGGTAATTTGTAAATTGCTTTTAAAATTTAAACAATTTCATTTATGAGACAGTCATACAGATCACTTTTTAAACCAAATACTTTAAAATTTAAACAAATACAAAGGAAAAAAGCCAAGGTTTGTTTGCAACAGATCATGTCAGCTAACAGGATTTTTCAGTATCCAGTATAATTTCAAGGATGCAGAAGACAAATGTGGAAGGTAGAGTGATTTAGAAAACATTATAACAGTCAAGTACACATCTCTTCTGTATTATTAAAGAGAGGGTTATTATTTGCAGTGAAACAGTAATAGACAAGGAAGAAAGAATGCTAGGATATCAGGAATGCTAGGGACATACGATGTCATTCAATTATCTGTCTAAGGCCTATGGGATTGTCTTTTCTCTGTTTTGTTGTTGATGTCTGGTCCCTCCAGCTGTTCCTTTACAACTTTGCCTCACTGTAGCACTTTTAGATATTTTTCTGCATGCCTCTTCTAGGGATCAGGAGTCTCAGAACAATCATAATCCCTGGCATAATGCAGGAGTTTCAGAATGAGGACAGAATCGTTGCATACAAATCAGGATGGCTGGTAAGCCTGTACAGCATCCATCTATCACCCGGTGCTTCCACAGGACTGCACCATATATCTCACACTAACCACATTAAAGAGGCTTTGTCAGCAGTCATGTTAAATAAGTACTTTGCCTATGATTTTGAAAATATAAAAGGTGGATATTAGTCTGAATCGCAAAGCTTTTCAAGAAAAGTAGATTAAACAGACTAACTAGGGAAAAAACCCTCAAGTTCTCAGCAGTTTTAGGCAACAAAAAATGAATTCTGAAGCAATGATAATACAGCCAAGTTTCTATAATGTTGCAGTTTCCTTCCCCAGTGTTTATGAGAAATGGTCTTTCTTTTCAGACATACAGTGTCGGATGGCAGAATTTTGTGATACTTGAAATTTTTCTGTTGGCTCCTATTTTGTTCCATCATTCCTTAAGATCTTGAATAGAGAACTTCTAGAAAGAGAAGGAGGAAGTAAGCCCGCCAGTATGAAAATCTACCAATCTTTATCAAGATTATAGAAAGATGTTGAGGTGAACTGGAGTATATTAACTTCACTGCCACCTGCTGGGAAACAGTCATTTTTATTGCACTGGGTTTGCTGACTGATATCGTTAAATAGTTACAAGTGTGTCACACAGTTCTATCCTGCTCATGCTCAGACAGTTTTTCCTGATTGGACCAAAAGCTTACATTCTTTCAGATCTATTCTTTATGCTTGATAAAATACACTGTATCATCTTCAGATCCAAACGCCATCTTTGCCCATTATTTTGACTTTTTCTTCCTCACCGATTCACTCAATCTAGCAGTTTTATTTTTAGGTATGTTTATATGCATTTATCTTGCTTTATTTGATACATACCATTCTTATAAGGTGCTTTCTATGAACCACAATAATCCATAATGTATATTTTCCCTGCTTAGGCTGTGTCGAAAACCAAATGCATAATTTCCTTTTCATGTTTCACTTGGTTTTCTGCTTTCCCCTAGATTTCTTCATTACTTTCTCTATTCAATTCTTTTCTGCAGGTCATAGTTCTTACAATTTCCCTATATGAACAGGCTTTTGGCACCTTTTGGAAAGCAAAGCATCGAATTAGACATGAGAGGGACATACGTCTTTCCTAATAGTCCCTGAATGCTACAATATAATTAACTGCTATGATATACCACACTATAAGGAGAAATCATTTTTGTGTAGATGGCGTCCTGTGGAAGTGCTAACTTACATTAGAGTGGAAAAATATAGACTCCACTGTCAAAGGACAAAGGGGAAGTTGACAAATGGCACCAGGATACAGCAGGAACCTGTAAAAAACTGCAGCGGTTCGTCATACTGTTCAAAGAGTCTGAAGTCACATCTGAGTTTGGAATAGAAGTAGTTTCCAAAACTATTGTCCCGTATCTCCAGTCCTAGTCATTGCATCTCAGCTGTAATGGGAAGCTGTGCCAGTATGGCACGGTGGAGCCCAGGACACTGGGGAATCAATCACAAAACAAGCTATCTCAGAGGCTGGACTTGCACGACTGCGTTAGCAAGACTCAGGTCTGTTGAGCGCAGGCAGAACACATTCTAGCACAGCTGTATTGCTTTTAGTACCTGCTTTACCCCAAAACACAGTTTAAGAGAGAGCATAATCAGAAACAGTCAAATAGAACAACAAACGGAAGGTTTTCCGGTTGAATACATGCCCCAAAGAGTGCTGCGGCACTATGACAGCAGACATCTGCTGAGGATCTGCCGTCAGCTAGTGATTACTATGTTTTTCATCCCCAGTGACAGTGAGATTCCTCATATCTTTAAATGGAAGCAATTAAATCTCAGGTGTGATCAGTACAAACAGAATCTTACAAGCATGCCATTGTCATACCACCCTGCTGTTCTCTTGTTTATTTTAGTAGAGTCAAGGTGGAGTGGCTATGTTCCTAGAGGTTGCTATTTTTTTTTTCTTATTAATGAGCTTCTGTACCATGGTAATATTTATCACATATCTGAAAATGAGAAGGGAGTGTTCCTGTAAGTTGGTTAAGTTACTGTATTTATTCCTATTATTCAGGGAAATCTGCATATAAACACATACCATTTTTTAAGTAAATCCTTTGATACTCTGTCCATCAACCACTGACCCTCAGACTTGCAAATAAACATTACTTAACAAGAGGAAATCATAGTATTTTTACACTTGGAATGCTAAATGAAAGATTTATAGTGTTTATGGGTTCATACATGAGAATATTTTAAAGTTACATAAGGCATCTCAGAATTTGAAGAATAATTTGTAGCATGCTTTTAAAAGCAGAGGTCTAATATTCCTTGCTTGGTCACAGCTTTGGGGACAGCAAACACAATCTGTCCTACATACACTAGATGACTAGCGTACAAACTGGATGAATCTAGTGACACAGCAATTCATGCTGGTAGACTGGCCTAAAGAAAGAAGATTGAAAATAGGTACTTCTTAAAAATATTACCAATCTGAAATGTACTCTTTTCCAAAGCCACTTCCACAATTCCTGAATCTATAAATTTCTAAGATTTAAAATTTTCTTCTTCTGGTTGTACATAAAATCAAGCTGTTACGAATTACACAGCTTTCTAGCATTGCGCTAGTGCTCACAAGGATGGGAATACTTCATACTAAAGGGCAATCTTGTGCCTCAGACACCTGGGGCCAATTACACTGAACAATCACAGCTTACTGTGATTTAAACAAGAATCAAAGTCACTGAACATTTTGCGGGATCAAGCTCTTTGCCGATAATTCATTCAGTCTACCAGTGCTGTTTGGTATTTTCTCCTCCACTGGATCTTCAGAGTCTGAATTTGGGAGACCTGAGTTGGCTCTAAATTCAATTAAAATGGTTTCAAGAAATGCTAAGAGGATCATTTGCCCTGGCTGTTCAGAAAGAGAAAGTACTAAAGGTTTCACTTGAATACCTCTAATATCAGCTTCTGCCAGGTTTTCATATTTGTCAAGAAACCTAACTTTCAATAACACAAACAGGAAAAACCTGAAATTCTTCTTGAATGCAAGAGAAACCAGCTAACTATTTTTCATCTATCATCTTCTAATGGGATTTGGATGAGATGATACATTTTTTGCTATTAGAAATTATGCTTGCCTGATAAGAAGTAATACAATTCGTGAAAAGCTGCAACTACATCTTACGATGCCATCACAATTTTCTTACTGTTATCCAATCAGCTTGTTGCCTGTTGTGTGTTTCTCTACACATCAAAGTACATCCTTTGATTATAGGTTGTGCAGCTGCTTGTGCAGAAGTACCCTAATAACCGACTGAGAGCTCTAGAGCTACAACTGCAGACATAAGAATAAAAAAAGTTAATATTTTGGTGTTTTAAATAATTACCGGTGACACTGTATGCTGATTGTTAATTATGATCTTTGCTGAATCCTAGTCACATCTTCCCATCCCTTTGCCATTTGCTATAAAAACTGGTCTGATTTAACAGTACAAACCTCAGTGGGCGACCAAAGATCAGGTTCAGGCGTGAACTGTGACACTTGGCAGGTTTTGCATTAATCCCTTGGATATGCTTGGTATTCATCTCAGGCTGCAGTCTTTGTACTTTTAATATGTGCTTGGTTTGCGACATTAGGTTTGCCAGAGCGGGTTACTGTGCCTTCAGGCTGGTTTCTTTTTTTAAGTAGTAAGTCCTTTTTTTATTTTGAATGAAGGAAGTGACAAGAACAAGTGTATGTTTTCACAAATTGGGACCTAGACATACTGCCTCCATCACTTTTGTTTCCTCTAAATATCTTCATTTTTGCTGATCTGGAAAATCTTAAAACCTGAAAGTGGAAAAAAAAATTAGAAATTTTCCAAAACCCATGCCATTTCCTCTTTTTGGCTTGGCCACGAGGAAAAACCCTGAGGTCTTCCCGAGTTGGATGAAACACTTGTCATCGCCAACAAGAAAAACAGGGCGTTTACTGCAGCTTGTCTAATGGTGGACACAAGACTTGGAGCTGGAGTGCAGGGTCTGAAGCCATTTGAGCAGCTTCTGCTGGCATCTTTCTACCTGTAACCAAGTCATCTAAGTAATGGCACTGTCTTGCATCACATCTCCAGCCCTGATGTACGTGCCCAGAGGAATTTGGGTGGGACAGATGATAGGATTACTGCTCCCCACTCCAGCTCTCCTTAAAAACGTGCACCTCCCTTCCGGTGGCATAAATAAGTAGGAGGAATATCTGCTTTTTAGCTCTTGCAGTTTGCAGCCTGGGATTTTGGTGTGAACAGCAATTGACAGGAGTGTGGAACAGCGAGGTAATCTGCACCCTTCAGCAGCAGAAGCAGTGCATCCTGTGCAGCTCTGCCTGCATCTTTCCAGGAGCAGGACCGCACAGAGCCCTGATATGACTCAGAGCCCTAATTAAAACACTGCTACCAGTGCAGCATGGTTGCTATGACTTAAAAATACTTACTGTCGAGAGGATTTGATTATAGTTTTACCGTAGAGGGAGGGTGAGGCCAGTTCATTTTCTGACCATTCTTGAAAGCAAGCGTGGGAGGAACCCAGTGCTGTGTTGAAGTGATCCAGATCATTGGGGCAAAAAGCAGCTCCTATGTCCATGTTTTGTGTTGAACATATTTCCAAGTAAAGGAAGACAAAGCAGGTTGATTTTTTTTTGCCCCTTTTTTTTTTTTATGTCTGGCAAAACTGCTTCCATTTTACAGTGTTTTACAGTTAGTCTAATTCTACTTGTGACTGATCTTTTATAAATAAATCGGTGTTTAACAGAGCTGAAAAATGTTTTCAAACTCATTGAGCACACTAAAGGCCCTGTTTTGGGTGACAGCTGCAAAACAAGCAATTCTGTTTTATAATAATAATTACCCCAATTCAATTCTACCAGCCTATCAGCCTATTTGGGGAACCTTTGAATACCTCTATCTGCTATTTGGTCAAGACATTATTTGACTGAGGTCATTAACTCTTTCATCCATAGTGGCTGCTCTTCTGCATTGCCTGGCCAAAAGAACAAATGCCACTAGAAATCCCACCTCGAGGCAGAGGGAGCATCTGGTCAGCACCTATGTTTGACTTCTCGGTGGATTCGAAGTATTTTTCAGTGTTCAAGTTGGTAAGTTTTCAGGAAAGTTCACACTGCTAAACCTCATTGAGAATATTTAACATTTCATTGCATATTCATGAAACACTAAATATATTTTAGGTCCTGATGCTTCATTAACAAAACAAGAAAATAGGCTGCATAATTTACTGAATATTTAAAATAAACCCATCAAGGTATTTTACATAGGTTTTTTTCTTACTCATTATTTTTAAAATAATCTCTTCTCATGTTTGCATATCATTGTATTTTTTTACTATTTTGCATATTTTTGACTTGTTTTGAATTTCTCAGTAAATTTCTTCTTTCTGTGAAGAAAGAACTTAAAAATCATCAGTTTAAAATGTTAAGAACTCTGTGCTTAGATACTCTCATTACCAACATCATGTTTTTCCCCAGAATTGATAGTCATCTGAAAATCTGGCTGTCCCTTATACTGCATGAAAAGAGGGGTTTTGATTAAAAAAACTCAAACTGAATTATTTTATTTTTTTTTTTCCTTCTCAGTTACAGTTCCAGGAACTCAGAGTATTTGGCTCTTCTGTTGGTTAACACAGGAAATGCCATCCTTCTCTGTGGATAATGGGGTCCCCTCTTTCTGTAACCCTCACCCACGCTGAAACCAATGAGCTACCTGTTTAAGCATGACCAACCCTATCAGCTCTCACTGAGGAGACTGAATACCTTTGTTTCAGAATGATTTAACTGTAGTTATTTATAAATTCCTCTCCTCTTGACCGTATCAAGGCAGTATAGGTGTATTGGGGTACGACATATGAAGTCTTCAGTGCTAATCACAGGTGGTACAAAATACTGCAGACTATTTTCTGTACTAATAAAGGCTTCTGCGAGCAGCTCATGGCTGCTGTGTGGGCTATATGGTATTTATTTGGTGCTAGATCTCTGACTATATCTTCAAGAATTTGGTGCCAAATTACAAAAATTATCAAATTACCAAAATCAGTGCCCAAGTACCAAAATGGCTCTGACAGAACATTAGGATAAGACCATGGTCAACAAGTGTACTTCTTCAACACTTTGCACTAGGGACAATATTTTTCTATCTGAAGGAGAAAAGTTAGTGGGTGGTCTGAGACTTTGGATTTAGCTCCTCAGGAACTACCAACAATCACTGATGTCACCACCTTT
The DNA here is from genome assembly GCA_002844005.1 of Limosa lapponica baueri. Classification (NCBI taxonomy): domain Eukaryota; kingdom Metazoa; phylum Chordata; class Aves; order Charadriiformes; family Scolopacidae; genus Limosa; species Limosa lapponica. Next base: position 110,716 of record KZ506340.1, on the reverse strand, counting down.
TCATACAAACGGCAAAATTAAGATGGCAATTACAAAAATATGCAGCAACATGAACAAAGGGTGAAACAATAAAGGAAAATGCCACTAAAGCCTGACACATCTCTGGACATGCTTCACTTCCTGGGAAAAGACTCAGAGAATGAAAAAACAGCACATGACAGATGTATAATACACTGAGTGTATTAGTAATCATAAGATGACTATGAGTCACTGATGTGATGTGGTCATGAAAAAAAAAAGACAACTGAAGTTCCAAGATGCAGGAGGTCATGTATTTCCAGGAGAGACAAGTAAGACACCAATAGAGACAGCAGTAGGACTTCCTTAGACACAACATACACAATTCTGGTGCCCGTCTTTAATAAGGATTATTTTAAACCACAGCAATGGGATCTGAGATAATCAGGGAAATTAATTTATTTTCTGCAAGATAGAAAATTATAAAAAACTGGATTACTTAGATCAGCAAAATACTACCATATGATTACTCTTTATGAACACATAAGAAGGTCAGCCACCAACTTGGAGAAGGTAAAAGCGTTTTAGACTATGCTAGCACAAGAGAAATGTGTCAAAAATGGTCAATCAATCAATTTGTGGTAGAATTGAGGAGCAAGTTTCTAAGCTTCAGAGCAGCGAGTTTCTGAAACACCACTTATGATAGAAAAAGGGGAAGAAAGAAGCATAATCAGTTTTAAAAAGGGATACATATAAGAAAGGGATTACCTGACAAAATGATGACTGGACTGGCTGACCCAGAGTGATCTAGTTCCGTGCTTCTATTTTGTACTCATATTTCTTGACAAACTAAAACCAGATTGTCATATATCACAAAGATGAGTACAGTGTAAGGCAGCAGAATAGACAAGGATAGACTATCAATAGATGAACTCATGTTCATTTTCCTTTTTTCTGTATTTCTTTTGATACATCGTTACTACTTTTATTGTTTTGTTTTGTTATGTTTTTTCATTTTATTACTGGTCAGTCAATATATTTTCAAAAATGCCTGTTTTAAGGCATTCTGAACTCCAAATGTATCCCCCCCCCTTTTTTTTTTTTTACTACTGCATGAATTGGTCTGATAGAAAATACCGCCTCTCCTCATAACCCTTGTCTCCTACACTTAGACTAATACTGCTATAAAAGCACTACTACTCATGTACAGGACATCCAGCTGCTTAGGTTACATCTGTCCTAGTGAAGCTTTCTGAGTAGCTATCTGTGGTTGGCCAGCACCTACACTACTGAAACAAAGCAAATAGGACTCTCTGGAGTTCCTCTGGACTCTCCTTACTCCAAGTTATGTCTAAGGGCTGCTTAGGACTATTATAGCTGGTCTGAGCCAAAGCTCTGCCAGGGACTATTTTAATGTCTGAACAGTACGGAGGATTAATTTCTGATGCCCTGACACATTCCCTTGCACTGCTGAACTTTCATAAAGTTATGAAAGTTCACATAACTTTTCACAACAAGCTAATGCTAAGCTGCTAATGCAACGTCACTGGAAGCAGACACTTTTTGCATACCTCATCCTCTAAACAATTGCATTTCTTTACATCTTATATAAAACACAAAAAATCTGTATAGTCATATAACAATGATAGTGAATGAAAATTACCATCTTCACAATATTCTTCTCAATATTCAAAAAATGAGCCAGAGGGATGTCCTTTTGCCACAGAAATAATTAAAACACTCTAACAAGGATAAATTTGGTGTCAGTAAAACCATACACCATACTATCCTCTAACAAAAGAAGAGTCACAAAGTTCTGGAAAGTCAGTGACTATTATTATCGAAAAGAGAATGTTGAGATGCACGTTAAAATTTGACTGAAATACAAATGCTCAATATGAAATGCTTTACAAGAGACTTATCTTTATGGCAGGAATTCTCACACTCACAAATGGGATAACAATTTGTTCATGTTGTTTCAAATGAATGGAACCAAACACATCCCAAATTCCAAATCTAAACCAAATTAGCCCTGGATTTAAATGAAAGAAACCAAGTTCTCCACTGGGTTCACCTGGGAAAAACTCCCATGCCTTCAGCAAAGCACAAAGGCATCTTTGTTAATCCTTTCTTTTCATGCTTGCTGCTTTTGCAGGTTGTGATGAAGACATTCTTTTCTGAATAGAAATTCAAGTAATTCTTCTGAGTGAGGATGAAACCCATTGTTTCACCTCAGTCACTCCTGGATTTTAGCATCCATGTCATTGATCTTTGCGTGAGACTTAAACTTGCCATACAGACATCTTGAACAACGAAGAGTCAGTGACCCTACAGCCACATGTTTAAGACTATCCCAAGCCCATCAACAGCTTCTACAGGATTAAGGACAAGAACTTCAGCTCTTCCACAACTCAGCAACAGGTTAAATCTCCTTCCCCTAAAGCTGAACCTATGTTATCCTCTTGCATCTTTCACATGACAGAACCTTAGCTGCTTTTACAAAGTCAAACTTTGCATCAAAGACTTCCATTTATTAGCTACCATTTCTCCAAATGTGCTAATCCATCCTCAGATTTGCTACAAAGTTTTGCATTACTCATTTGTACAGCAGCAGCTATAGTCTAACTCCTAAATGCAAGAATAGTACGCCATAAGATTTCAAAATGTTACATCATTATTAGAATTTCCTCAGATTGATGGATTTGATTGTCAACTTTATGCAAGTATAACATGCAAGTATAGTCACATGTCTAATTAGCATGTGAAATTACCACTGCGGCCTGTGAAACCTTCACCTGCAGATGGTATATGCCGAATGGATAATTGCACATGCAAATGGATGATGATCATTTTCACATTCAGAAACCCAGTGTGCACATCAGTAATTATAGCTGCATGCTTAACTTGTTTAAAATCAAGGACATGGTATTTCATATAGATCTGAATTTATTGCACAGAGATGATAAGCAACAGATGAATGAAGACAAAACTGGACTTTTTAAAATTAATTGGACTCCTGGGCAGCAAATGAAGGGTGATGTAGGTAAATGTCAGACAAAAAAACAAAAGGTAAATGCATTAGGAAAGTTATTGCAGCATAGTAGTCACAACTGAAGCCGAAAATGGCAAGTCTTCTGTCCAGCAGGCCACAGTGGGTGAGGTGACAAAGTGCTCAGGTCAATAGGAAAAATTAAGACATAAGAAAGCGAGTTTTGGATAAAAAGACACAACAAATTACTGAATGTTAAAGTCCTCTTGAATTTAAAGGCTGGTGCCCTACTACTGGCACAGATAGTGCGTGTTGAACATGCTCTGCATACAGTGGGAGGCTCTACATTTTTTGCAGTCAGTTGTTAGATGCCTGTGAAGGGTTGAGTCTTGTCATCAACTGGCAGAGATACCCAGTGGCAGCATAATGCTGGTGAGAAACACAGAAATAGTTACAGACTGTGTATGATGAAGTTTGATGCATCAGTTGATCTTTTGTTTTTCTTTAAGAATTAAAGCAAAATTTAAGACAATGTTACTAAGGACAAGTGGTTTTTATTTTACTTTAAGAAATTTGTAATTCAAGACATTGTCTCCAATACTGATCAGGAAGTTTTTTATACTGCTGTATGCCTTTAAAGCTAGGGTGAAAACATAAACAATGTAAAAAACCCAACCAACAACGCAAAAAACAAAAATCAAACCCCCTTTACTGCAGAAGAGCTCAAATGTTTGTTGATAAGCAAGATAATGATATTGAACATATAAAGATCTCCATAGAGTGAAATTGGGAATAGTTGAAGAAGTAAAAGGAAAAGCTTATGGCTCCCTATAGAAGTGGCAATTTAGATTGGGCCAAATATAAGGATATGAAATAGATATAAGTTATAGACTACCAATGCTACCCAAGGAATAGACATATGAAAGCTTTAGCTTTAAAAAAAGGGGTGCTACATTTAAAAGCTATCTTGAATTTGATTAAATTCTCAATAAGAGGGTAGAAAAGAAGAA
>KZ506340.1:55452-105016 GCA_002844005.1 Limosa lapponica baueri | reverse complement strand
ATACTTCTCCAAAGACACTGAAGTCACTCTCCTTGACCCGTAGGAGTCCTGTGGCTTGAGGAACTTGTCTGGAGAAAAGGTGAGAAAGGAGCTCAGTCCAGTTCAAGTCACATCCAGGGAAGGGGGCTGAACATTGCCCCAACAGACAGGAGGGGCTGAAGGTGGCCAACATCTTCCCTGTGGTTACACCAGCCAGGTGCAGTGAGTTGCTCCTGTAGGCATTCCCACCTCATGTGCTTCAAGCTTAGGAGCATAACAGTTCCAGAAGACACCCTTGTGTTGGAGGCAACTATCCTTAGCTCTCATGGGTCTGCTGAGGTATGATTTAATACTATATGGAGCTCTGCTCAAGGATTTCAGTCATATGCTGTCTTGTCCTTTGAAAATGACTTTATGAAGGGAGAACTGTTTCATATGACCTTCCCACCACAGTTTTAAAAGTTAAATTAGTGGGACTGTAAAATCTCTTGCTTTTGATTTATAATAGACTCTTAACTTCATTCTTCTTCTTTCACTCCTTTTGCTGTGCCTATAAGTCTATGACCCATACCTCCTAAGCTGTTTCTGAAGTGTAAAAAAGAACTGTCCTCAAAGGTGAAAGGGTAATGAAAAATACACCATGGTAGTAAAACTCCATTACAGTTGCACCTGCCCATGCTCCCAGACAAAACACAGAGGTACAGTTTAAAGTGTTGAGTAGGAGGGACACACAATTTTAAGGATGAGGAGAGATAATAGGTCTGTAAAGAGAAGGTGCTTTTGTTCTAATTCTCTCTCCCTTAGCCAGGAGAAATTCAGATTTGTAGCAGCATGGCTGTGATTTGCAGTGGGATAGACATGACGGGTTTTTTTCCATTCTGAAACAGGTGAGTTAACAGGTTAAGATTTTTAATAGATGAGGCAGAATAAAATGTGAGATAAAAGACTGAAAAGCTGAATCGTGAGGATGAAATGCTGGAGTGATGGAGTCAGATGGTGAATGAGGTGGCTGGGTGAATTGTTGTGTGTGCTTGTGGACTTGTGAAGAGAAGACTGTTGGGGACAAAGGGAAGAATGAAAGGACACATAAGGAGAAACTATTGCTTATTTCTGTTGTTCTCTTTGAAGTTCATTATTTCGTCTTTCAGTCCTGAGGTGGGCAGAGGGATATTTCTTCCTCTCGCTTCTCTGAAAACTTCCTTCAAAACACTTTCAGTAACAAAACCTCATATTTCTACCTTTCCACTTAAGAATAATGTGATTAGCTAGCAGGGAATTTGTGGATATTTGGGGAAGAATTAAGAAAAACTTGTGATCGCCTGCTCTGCCATTGAGCTTGTCTATCAGACATCCCAGGACGTCAGTTAATGAAGGAGAGGCATAGCACTAGTCATTAATGGTATTGGTAGTGAGGTACATGGGTGACATATTTATATGGTTGTACTTCCAACTGATGTTGGAAGTTCCTGACATATTATTGTAACTATGATCAGTTTCCAACTTATGTTGACTACTGCATGAAAATGTAGTACTCATAATGAATAAAAGTATCAGAATATGTACTTAAAGGAAGGATGGCAGGACTCACAGAATAATTCATGTACAAATAACTCAGATTTAATCTCCTTAAAATAGTGACTTTCAGAAAAATCCCTTTGAATGTATTCCTGTTGCTGCAAATTTTTCTTTGGTATACAACTGTAAGTAATGTTCTTGAAAGATGCTGCCTGCTATGAAATTTTCAAGTACAAATAACCCTACACAGTCAAAACCAATTACTTCAGAGAAGAGGGTTAGTTTGTTATTCACTGAGGATATTTCCAGGTAATTTGGATTTTTAACCCAACTCATTTTTGTCCTGAAAAGTAGTGTTATTCTGCTGGTCTTCTAGTATATATATTTTTTTTTCAAAATGGCAAAAATAATGATAAAGGTAGACTTGGGTGTTTTTTTCACTTAAAATTATTTCCATTCAGAATTACATGGAATTACTTGGGAAAAAAAACCACCACAAAACAAAACCCAAGCAAAAATAATATATGTTTGAAAGAGACAAGTTTTAAAGAGCTCTGAATGAGTTACAACAAATAACAAACCTTATAAAAATTTAACAGTAGCAGATTGCAACCAAACTCTGCATCATGATTTAGTGTTTTTATCTCTAGTCACTGCTTAAAGAAAACAAACACAAAAAGCAACTTGCCAGGAGTAATAGTTTCAAAGGTAGCTGCCAGTATCAACTCACTTTCTAATTTGAGATAAAGAAATCACTTTGTGCTTTCTGCACTTTTAAGATATTCTTCTATTTGCTTCTTTAGATGAAAGAAGTTTTATCTATGGCATCACATAAATCAATATATATGCGTGTATGCAGGTGTAATGCATATATATTAAACACACATTTTTTAATACACGACTCTGAAAAGTATTTTGTAACACATTAATATATCAGATTTAAAACATAATTCTCTCTACTTTCATGATAACAAGGGGATTACAAGCTGGAAATTGGAAAAAAATATGCCTTCAGTCTTTTTTCCAATGCTGTTCTAAGCAAACCTCTATTAGATAGTTATGTTTTAGAATTTTGGGAACCTTCATTTTCTATTGAGCTTTTGCAGCAACCTAGCATTCACTTCTCTGCTGTCGCCTTGTGCTGCTACATTCATCATATTGACAAAGATAACTGATAATGTCTGTATTGCTCGAGCTGCATATACCTTTACTGATTCATCAGTAGAGATTACTTACATATTAGCAGGGATTATTTGTTCAGGTTTTGTAACAGAGGCATAGTTGGCCAATGAGGGGAAAAAAGGAAAGCTGGGTATAACTGCCTTTCTCCCATACACAGCCACATTGCATCCCAGCCCCGATGGCAGCCACGGCGCTGTCTTTTTTGCTTTATGAGCAAGACTGGAAAGGAAAAAGCAGAGCTTGTAAATAACTAGGTTGTACTAATCACTCCCTGTCATTTCTCCTCTGGAGCACTAATGGAGTTGTGAGGGCCTGGGAGCGCTGGCAGGGAAGAGGAGGTGGGTTTTCTACAGTTCTGCTGAAAAATAGAGGTAAATCACTTTCTGCTCTCCCGGAGTCGATGGGTGAGCGTGGTTGCACACATGCATCTTGGAGGAGTGGGAATGATGCTGCTCGGAGTGACAGCTTCTCCTGGAGCTGTTTATTAGCAGGAGGTTAGTAGGAAGATGCTGATGGTGGATGTGGCAGAGACCTTATAGCCAAAGCAACGATCTGGTCTTACGGCAACTGCTTGGGATAACACAGGGGGCGGTGGAATTCTGTAGCATTTCAGTGGCGCTGCCTGCAGCTGCATGAATCTCCACGTGTATGGAGCTATGGTCCCATACCAGGGGTGGTAGGATGAGCCACAGGCTGAAACTTCAGCTGTCATACTGCACGTTTGACTGCTCTATACACCCCATGAAGAAAATACACTGAACTGTATTAAAAAAACAAACAAATCCCCCCATTCTCCAACTTAACCCCAATTTCACAATGCTTTGGCTGTGATTCTGGGTGTCTGATATGGTTACGGTGGGAATATATATTGAGCTTAAATTTTCCTATTATTTATACCAATTAAAAGAAATATACAAGAAATTAAGATTATCAGCTTTGGGCTTTTAAGATTACAGTTGGCAGGGTGTTGCCTTACCCAAGTTAGTCAGGGTTACACTGGCCTCCACTACTGTGTTATGTTCCCATGACCAAAATACAGACCTATGGCTGTTATTTCGTATATATGGCCTGTTTAGTCAGTTGAAGGGAACCCTGTGGTATTTCTTTTTTCATTCAACTGTGCCTTGCCACATCTGTTCCTAGGTGACTTGAAAAATAAACATTATTTCCTATTATACATCAAATATGTTGAGCAGTAATGCAGAGCCGAAGAGAGCGGGGCAGCATGCTTGAGCAATAACAAAAATAAAGTTGCCTTTCCTGATGGATAAGACACATAGTGCAACAACAGACCACTATTCTGCCTTCTCCCCATCCCCACCACCAAGCCCTGTGATCTTGGCGTATTGGGATGTGGAGCAAAATTTGTACTTCGAGAAAATGGATGCATTTCTAGCCGATAGCCAGCTTACAGTGTCAACAATACCCAGTTTCATGTGTGGTTCACAGTGGGTACTCAGAGAGCAGGAGACAAAAAGACTACAAACCACGCAAAATAAATATTAATATCAAACAGGTTATATTATTTTACAATCTCTAAGTAATCATGAAGTTTTAAAGCTCTGTTTGAAGAAACTTCTCCTAGATGCCTCGGGGCCTTTGACAAACAGAACTGATAAAGAATTGTACAAAGAACTGTGCTTTCTTTATTAGGAAAGAGAGTAAGAAGAAAATTACTGCAGTAATGAGGATGAATTGTTAATAAAGGTTTAAAATTGCAAATGATGGTTTTGATTCTGTGATAAGTTTCCTGTTGGCAGATCCTACTATTCCTACAGAGCCCAGCTATTTTGAGCAAAGAGTCATGAGAATCAAAGTCTTCAAGTTCATTGCAAGCTCTGGATTTAAGACTAATTTTGGTCTGGTTTGTGTGAGTGTATGTATGTGTATTTTAGGTGAAACAACGAACCACAACTTTCTGAATATTACTTTCAGATTATAAAGGATTTTTTTTCAGCCTAATTGAAAAATTTTGACCATATTTTGACTTTTTACTTTAAAAAAAAAGCTATATAAAAATAATTTTTGGAAGGCAAAATTGAAACTTTTAATTGCAAACGTTAACATTTAAAAGTGAAAATTATTTTGTGTCATATTAATATACTGACTTCCTGATATTTTAAAGAAAAATTAATGTTTTGCATATTGATGACTTATAATTAAGTGGTACCCACAGTTAATGTAGGTATAGATCAGAGATTATACAGTTATTTTAGTGGGAACAACCAATTTCTATCAGTCATTATGATATTTTCTACTCATTATGACTTTTTCTGATGGGTTTTAGGTCACACTAAACTGAACAGGAAGCATGCCTTACTCATCGCTGTCTTTCAAAGGTGTATTTTTAAAAAAGATAGGTTTGGTCAGTTCATACCATATATTACAAAGAAAAATTTGAGATACAGAGGAATAATGGGAGAAGCTGAATGACAAAAAGAAGCTGGGACATGTCAATACAATAAAAAAGATGTTTTAAGGTAGATTATGACAAGACATTTCTGGTCTAGTATTGGTATAAAGCCACATTGAAATAGGAGCTTTTCAACAATAACATGATTGAGGCAGAATGCTTATTAAATAAAATGCTACAGTTGCTGCTTTGGGAAAGAGGCAGACAATACTGGCATATCAGAGCATACTGATGGCTGCGAGAAAGCATGTTTGCCCTTCAGGACCACATATGGGACACGTTCTGTATCTTGTGATAGTGAAGAGTTTGCACTACCATAGAGTCTCATATCAACATTGCAGTTGTTTGTAGCCTTGAATCTATCCTATAAGGATAAAAATATCTTAGTTCAAAAAATGAAGGTATATGTTAAACAAGGACTAATAAAAGCAGACATTTCAAAATAAGGAAGTCCAGGTGATCTGCATCCAAGACTTTTAACAGACCTGGCTCATGATATCTTTGAATTGTTAGGCTTGATTTTCAACACTCAAAGCATTTTGGTAGTCCCAGAAGTAAACAGGAGATCAAATTTTGTACCAATATAAACAACAAAAAAGTGTAATTATAGATTTGTCAGCCTGATAATGATCTTGGGCAGAATAATGGAACAGATGATACAGCAATCCTGTTTTGTTTATAAAGGTAATAAAATTGATGGAACGCACTTAGTCTTCTATAAGGCATTTCATTTGGTAGCACATGACATGTTGATTAAGAAATAAAATCAACATGGCACATACTGAATTGATTAAAACCTGGGCAAATGAAAGGTCTTAAAATATTACTGTAAATGAAGAATCATCATTCTTCAGTTGTTTGTCTATGTACTCCACGGGGATCAGTATTTGACTCTATTATATTTAATATACTTTTTCAATGCTTGGAAGAAAACGCACAATGATACTGATAAAGTTGCAGATGAAAAATGTTGTGAGTGTAGTGAATAATAAAAAGGGAAGTCTTTGATGCGAGGTGATCAAGACTGTCTGGCAAGGTAGCTGAAAACAAATAGCTGAATTTACATATGGCCAAGAATAAAGCCATAGACCTAGCATGAAAAGAAGTTATTTCCAATAAAGGAATAAAACTTTTCTATTCTGTAAAGCCTTGATTATAAAGCTCAGGTGAGTATAAACTGCGATGTTATGGCTTGGAGTTTTTGTATAGAAATAAGGAAGTTATGTCACCTGTGAATATTACTGCTTTAGAGTACCACGCTCTGATCTGATGCTACAGATGTGAATAGTTTAGAGAGGTTACACGATAATCCTTGGGATTATCATATTGGGAAATAAACCCATACAGCATGAAACTCTAGTAGCTCAATCTCATTTAATCTAGTTAAATTTTTCAAGTAATTATTTGTTTATCAAGATTAAAGGGTGACTTGTTTGTAATCTAAAGGCATTTACATGGAAAAAAACCCAAACACTGACACTGATAAAATTATTGGCAAGGGAAAAGGGTGAAGGGAGAGAAAGATGTTAAATTGGGGGAAAGATGTAAAAACAAGACAAACTCAGATCAGAAGAAAGTTATAGATGCTTTCCAAGCAGGGAAAATTTGCAAAGGTTAAGACTGGGCTCTCTACAGCTGGGATTATTGAACAGGTCGGACTGCATCCAGAGCATCCTGCGATTTGTGTTCAAGAGGAAGTCAGATTCTGTGTTTGCAGAGGTTGCTCCTGGCCTTGGAATTAATAGATTTATATACAGAGGTAGACATTGGATAACACCATGTTTTTGGGTTAAACCACCACTGTGATGATACAATGCTGTAAAATATGGTATAAGTGCCATAATAGGTCTCCTCTTTCCTCTGACACCTGTCCTCTTTCAGTTGAAAAATTCTTAAGTGTTTATCAATTTTTGCAGTGTATCTGGGAAACCATCCAAAACTTTATAATAATAGATTTTCTTCAACATGGGGGTCTCCTAAGGACAAGAGAACTCACTAATACTTTCTGTCATGTCCAGCTGCTAACTCTAAAGCCTCATAATTGCATTTGGTCTTACATACTGCATGTAGTCTGGTGTTATGTGGAAAAGGTAGTGAAGATAAAATCAATGTAGCTCTGTCATACCCTTGTTCTGCAATACTGCATTACAGTATGGTACATCTGTTAGCTCTAGCATTGCGCTGACTAATTGAAGTAGCCCAGTATAAATGAATTTTGAACCAATCTCACTGTATTACTGTTATGTGTTCATGGCATTCAGAATTATTGGTCACAGGGGTATTGTGCTGCAAACTAACACTGAAGGCGTGACTTTAATGGTTTTAGAGGAATTTGATTGTTCCTTCTGTTATACATCATTCACGGCCTGGATTCAAACCACTGCAATGTGAGTGTTCGCGTGTGTATGTGCTGTGAACAGAGATAGGTCTCGGGAAAGGAAGAGCGTACCAGTACTTCACATCTCAGTAATCAGCAGGTTTTGGAATCATTCATTTGGGCTGAAACCAATCATTTCAAATGAGGAAATCCTGAGGTTTATGCTAGATATTTGTTGAACATCATATCTCCTCATGCCTCATTGACTGTATTCATGAAGCTCTCTATAATTGGGAGTAGTCCATGAAAGGTACCCAGCTATATATGTAGCTTTCAACCTCATTTCAAGTTAGTTAATTTATTTTAGCCCCATTATGATGGCATTATGATTTTGTGATTCTTCTGCAATAACTATTTAGTGTCTATCATTAATTACATTTGGGTTCAGTTTGGAACAGTTTTAGAGGATTTATGTGAAGGACATAGTAGCATGTTATTTTGTTTCAGAAAAACCATCTGTAAATGTAGTCTTACAGCATGTTGTGGTTGAATTCTGTCCTAAATGATCTCCTTTGAATTAATTTCACGCAATGTAAGTCAAACAGATTTTGACCTTTATTCAGTTCTGAATAGGTATTATGTAAAAATGCACCTTCTTATTCAGCAGAACTGCTCTATATTCAGTCACATTTGAATTCAGTGACAAAAAATAAATGTGTTCTACATCCTGCTGATGGAAGCGGGGAGCCGATGCAGATGTGGGAGTGTGCTGTGGTTCCCTTCTGACTCACTGTCATTAACAGAGCTGCTGTGTAAGGGCTTGATTTGCCAAAGCCTCCAAACACCCACACCCTAAATTGACTTCAGCTGGAGTAAAATGGACGGTGATCTTAGAAAGATAACCCCTTCCTATTTGTACTAAAAAGCAAAATTCCATTGGGACTCTAGATGTAAATGAAGAAGGATTTTTTCTAAAGAAGAGTCCTATCGGTAGCAGCCCAGCTAGAAATAAACATTTGAGTTTCATTTTTAAGGCAAAGATGAAAAATCATTAGCCAGAGGGAAAAGGCAACATGTTTAGTTGTAAACAGAGCCAGTTTGATCCAAAGTTATTGAGCAAATAAAAGCTGCTTTAGTTGCAAATAAATAGCATGGCAGAAATTCTATTTCTGTTGTCTGTGCTAAGGTGAAACACTATCCCCTGGAGCTGTGCTCTGGCTTTTGTCTTCACGGTGCAGGACTAAGACTTTCTGGAGTGCTGAAAACTCTGAGAACTCTTTTTTTTTTTTTTTTTTTTTTCTTTCCTCTTTTGGGGCAGTGAGACAATCCTATCCAAAATACCCAACGGCAAAGAATTTAGGACAATTGATTCAGGTTGTAGATCTTGGGGAAGTTTGTTATACCATTGACTGTTAATGCCAAGGAACTCTTTACTCTGGGAAAGCTGCCCTTTTACTCTGTTTGCACACTGCCTTCGTGCTAGAGGAATATAGCTAATCATTGCAACTTTAACCCTCGTGTTTAAGGCTGTAGTTTAGATCTTGTACAAACATAGCGGGGTGAGAAGGTGCTTCCCAGGTCACTGGGTCCAATCTCTTTGTGTGACAGGCAGCCAAGAGTGCTAATCTCCTTCATAAACTTTAGAAGTGATTAGGTTTCTGTTTCAACTGCTTGTTTAGGAAAAACATTTAGGAAACTTCTGCTTTCAGGCACATTCTTCTGATTTATGGCCTACAAGTGTGCATAATCAACTGACACAGACATTTATACACGTCACATTTCTGTGAAAACATTATCTTTTAAAGGATTTATTTACCACTTAAGAATTTATTTAAGATTAGGGATTACTTATAGACATTAGGCACATTCCCTTGCAGCCGTTGGTTTGCTATACTAAAAGAACGCAACCTCTCTTCTCCCTTTGAATGATAGGCTTTTCCCATAGCCCTCTTTGAACTTGTTTCAGTTTGGATCTATCTTTTTTAAATATGGAAGACTAGAATAAAGTGGAGAATAAAGGAGAGGGAGGAGAAGGGGTCAAATATTTGCTTAATAGCTGATGGAAAGACCTTCCTGATGCATTCAAAGATTGTATTTGCATATTTTAGCACTATACTATACTGATACTTTAACAGTCATGACTGTTCAGTCATTTCCAATTCTTAACATACAGCAGAAGTGCTTATTATCAGTTCTTACATTTATTCCCTTTCCTATTTCTCCATTCTGCAAGATCAACCAGTTTTTTCTGCATGGTATCCTGAAATTTTCTTTTATTAGTGAGTGCTTTCAGTCTTATCAGCAAACTTCACAGCCCACTCCTACTTAAGACTGTTAAAACCTAATTGCATCGTTAATACACATTTAAACAAGATCAATTTCAAGGAGGAGTTCCACTAAGACACATGCTGGTATAAACTCTTTTGACACTTCTAATATCATGACTGCTTTAGCTCATTCCTTAGACCTCTTACAATCTCTTTACTTTTCCAGGGAGTGGAACAGCTCTTTCAGGACATGAAATGCCTTGGAGATTAAGGCTTATCTCTTACATTTCTTTTGCAATCTCCTAGAAATTCAATATAGTGAACATTCTGTATTTAGAATCATAGAATAGTTTGGGTTGGAAGGGACCTTTAAAGGTCACCTAGTCCCACTTCCCTGCAATGAGCAGGGACATTTTTGATGAGATCAGGTTTTCGGTGATGGGGCATCTACCACCTCTCTGGGAAACCTGTTCCAGTGTTTCATTACCCTCAGCAAAGATGGGGTGGAGCTGGGCGTTATCAGGACTGTTGGTGGTAGTTCAGTCTGTGTTTTCTGACCAGTTCACTTACTATTTCCATATAGATCCCAGAAAAATTGTGTTTCCATACTACCTATATCATCTATAATTATCTTTATCTATATCATCTGTATCTGTCTTCCTTGTTATAACTTTTGTGTTATTATTTTGTTTGTTCATTTTATTATTCACTACGTTATTTTACTATATTATTATTAACCCTTTACTATCTTAATATAAATCATATACAATAATACATGTATATGTTACCTATATATAATATAGATAGAAGACTTAATAAAAAATGGTCTAAAACTCTCTAAATATCTGCTATCACACCCGCTATTGTTCACTTAGTAGAATGAGGAAATCTTTGTATTTATTATAAAGGCTACCCACAGTTAAGCACTTTAGCAGTGGCACACACTTAATAGCATTTTAAATTAATGAAGTAAAAGACAGAAACAGTCTTAGGTATTTTATATATGTGGTCAAATTAATTACCTTCAGTATCCATTTCAGTGAGATGTACTCATATGTACAAATGCATATATTCTTCCAATGAGAAGAAATAATTAAATTTGACTTTTTAAAAAAGCTTTTTGTTTATTTTTCCACAATTTGATATTGAATGTTTACAGCAGGCAAAGCTTCTGTCACTAAAAAAAACTGTCAAAAATGCATAGATTTGTACCTGTAAGAAACCAACTTTTGGGTTTTATTTCCTGATGTTTTAAAACTTAGACTATCTTATTTAATTTGAGAAAGTATGATAGTTTCTCCTTAAATTTAATGTAACCAAGAGAAAATGGAGAGTATTCAGAAGATTAACTCTTTTAAATGAAGCTGAAAGCTTCAGTAGATTTTAATTAGAACTGCATGATAAGTTTTACATATAAAGCATATCCATTCAAATTTGGCTTTTGGCCAGTTCTGCAAAAGCAAAATAACATTAAGAACTACACTTTCACTGCACATTTTAATTTTTTTTTCTGAGAATATGAAGCTTGTAATATCAAGTCACATAATAAACTCAGCATTTTAGTTTGCTGTATTTTTTAATTAGGCTGAAATTATGCAGAAGGCTGAATAAGTTCATTAAAAGACTCCGTTGTTGTTGTTTAGTAACTTATTTCTTGCTGATATCCTAAGCAAAAATTGGGTGTGATTTTAAAGAAATCCACTAAGCTCCCACACACATTTAAAATGAACACCCCTATCACCAGATATTCAAAAACACTGCCAACACAGGAATACAATCTCTCTCAGGTTACTTTTAGATGCATTTCTAAGCCCCTTCACACATGAAATGATACTGCACTTTAAAAAAAGACAGGAATCACATAAAATATCAAACTTTCAATTGAAGTTGAAGATTCAGATAGGGAAGGCCAGCTTTCAAATACCGTTGCTTGGGTTACAGAACTATGGCTCCCCTATTGTGACTCTTAGATTAATGTATTTGTGTGTGTCAGATGGACATTGGGTCTCTCAGAAGTGCTGATTTTTAGCATTCCAGTATGAAACCCAATTTCGTACCTCAGGGCATGAATTGGAAACTTGGTAGTCTTGGAACAGATTCTATTTGTTCTCCTTTTCTCACCGGAATGACTAGTACCCAACATTAGTTATTCCATTAAAAGGGTTTAATCTCACAGAGGGTTTCATCCACAGACGGATCAAAAAGCTACCCAGAGCCTGGCTAGTCCATCAAGGAAGGCTGGTATCATTGATTGTATGGTGTACTTGGTCTCCGTCTATCCACCTTTAGCTCCCTGTTTTAGATGAGTTTTTGAGAAGTGATTTAATTGGAAGCAGTTTTAACACACATCCAGGGAAGCCTTGCTTATGCCTTTGCTCCTCTGCGTGGGGTAACTTGCATTACATATATTTTTTGTTTTGTTTTGCAAGACATTAGCTAATGATTCTGCTCAAGCACATGTTGATGCCTCTCAGTCCCACTTATTGCTTTTCTTTCAGATTTCAGCAAAATTGCTTGCAGTTAAACAAGTCTAACCAGTAAGTATGTTAAATAGTAAATAAATATTTCTTCTGTGAAATGTGGATATCTGTAATATCCTTTACATCATCAAATTATTGACTGATAAAAACTTCTGTTTATCATTATAGGTTAATTGTAGTTCTGCAGTGCTTGGCATTATGATTTGCAATAGACTCTAGAGAAATCGTTCTACTCACCATGAAGGCTCATCCAAGAGATGGATCTGATAGACCACTGCTGATTTATATAAAAACTTTATTTTAAACTTAATTTCCATAAGTACCTATTTAATGTATTTCACTTACCCTGAGGTCCCCTAAGTTTAATGTGAGGACATTCCTCTCATCATTATTTTAATTCTTAAAAGCTTTTTGTCTATAAAGACACTTATCATTGCATACTACAGATGCAATTTCTTTGCTTCCTAATTAAATAGATTGATGGATATAGTAGATGTGAAGTCTTGGCCAGATTTGGGAACCTGCAGAAAATGTAAGGCACTCCATGTGGACACCCTACTGCAATTGTTCAAGAATTTTACATTAAAATAATACAATAAAATAAGTCTCTCAAGTTGTAAAGGCTCATAGACACTAATGCAATTCAATGTGACATAAAGATTAGGTATTGCTGTATGTCATTCTTATCTTTTCATACACTCCCCTGTCAATTATGAATAGCACCATTCAAACCAATGGTACAGTTTTGATGCTATCTTAGAGAATCAAGAACTGATTACTTGCAGTATATCATGGTTACTACAAAATTAGTCTGTCCCTACATGATATCTTCTGTGTTTTATTGTAGAACTGTATATACAAATGCATTTTCCATCATATTACAAAATAACATTTGAATTACGTGTTTATTTTTAGGCTTATGAAAAATAACTTTTACATCCTCACTTGGAAATCAACTTTTATTTTGTAACTCCTTCTTGAAAATTTTAGCCAGTATTGGTAGCATACATTCTATTACGTTCTACACAGTTTATCTGTTGAGATAGAGGATGGAGGACAGAAAAGGGGATAGAAATTGCAGAAAAGTAACAATAAAGTGGCCATGATATTTTTGCAGTCCTGTCAGATTGTTTCACAGCATAATTTCGTCATGTTTTGCATACACTTTGCCTGTGGCTTAAGCAATTATAAAAGTGCTAACATAGAATTTACAGCCTTCATAAAGAACTTAGCAGTTGTTGAAATTGTTTTAAAGCAATGACAGGTAAAATTTAAATTGGTTTTATTTTCTTTTACTGAACATTTTCTTTTCTCCATTAGTATAACAAACATCAGGGAGAAATTAAATCTGACTTTCAAGGAAAAAAAAAAGGAAAAAAAAGAGGGGGGGGAACCCCAAACATCTGCTTCCCCTAATATCATGTTAGTAATTTCATTATGAAAAACATACCTAAATGTGTGCATTCTGTTTCCACAAATCAATGAAAAATAAACATGCTAGAGAGGAAAATGGCCATGGTTTTCATTATGAATGAGCCTAGGACAGAGATGTCACAAATCTGGAAAAAATAAAAAGGAGGTGATTCAAAAAATAAACTCTACTTTAATCCTATCCACTACTGCAAACAGTAATATTGAAAGAGAAAGTGGGTAAGAAAATGACAATTCATTAAATTGCCTTCTTTCTTCCAGGCTGGGAATGTCTGCAATATAACTGTAATTTTTAGGAATGTGCTACTAGTTTCATCTTTTAAATTAATTTATGATACACCAAGGCAATTAATTGGGATAAACACATATCCTGAAATTGAAAGATTGTTCTGTATGTAAAATTTTGCAGTATTATTTTCTCCCAAATTTTATAAACAGCACCTTTCCAAACAGCACCTTTCCTTTCCCTTCCCTTCCTCTCGTTCAAAGTCTGGCTGCCCTCAATAGAGGAAACCATTGAAATCATAGGAAAGAAGCTCCTAAATATTTTTAGTGCTGTCCTCTATCCTCGGTGTGGAGCGAAAAAATTCTTATTAGCATTGTCAATAGGTCCAGTTCTATCAAAGGAAAGAAAAAATAATAGACTGTAAAGTAAATATGTTCTCATTTCCTTAACCACGCTCTTTAGAGATGGCAAGACATCAGAGTTGTGTCTTAAAAAATGTACTTCGCCTTAACCCTAAGTTTCTGCATGGCTATGAAGGCTCAGAAAATTTCACAGTCAACTTCAACAAGGCAGTCAGAAGTCCGTCCTACAGCTTCAGTGCATTATGGCCTTGTTACATGTTCTCCTCTTCCAGTGTTAAACGAACACACCTTTAAGATATAAGTCTACCTGTAAATAAAATGGAGATAAGCGTCATTATGGAAATCGAGAAAATTGCAGGTATACAGGGAAAAGGCTCCTTAATTACAGCATGCTTTAGGAGAACTGGAATGGTACCTACGGACCATTTGCAAATGATGACTTCATAGTACGGTGTTAGGTATTGTTTATGTGTGAGGATCCAGCTCAAATGCCTATATGTCATTGGGGGTAATTTCCAGATATGGGTAACTCAAAGCTTTTGCATGTACTTTAATATACTTTTCTCCTCTAATATACTAGACTAATAATTTTATTTTGGCAATCCATTAGTTTTCTAAAATGTTAGGGAGTAGTAATTTAAGAGATTCAGTGAATATACACTAAAAGAGATTTAATCACAGAGGAATCTTGGGTTAAAGGCCTTATTGAGAACCCGCAGAATGAAAGTGAATATTCAATGAGATGCCGCAGCTTTAATCTACACTGTTATATCTGTTATTCAGCATGACATTCCAGCTTTCATTTTTTCTGTTTTCCACTGAAGTCTTTGAAGAATGCCTTCTGCCACCTTCTATTCAATGCGATATTTGGACATACTGGGGTGATTTTGAGTAGGAATGTCAGAGGATTTTCTTTTTAAGCTTTGAGTTTTCTTCCCTCTGTCTGTGTGAAGACAGACCTTTAGCTTTTCTTTGTGATTTAATTTATGTACAAAGTAGAGCAACACAAAAATGAAGGACTATGTAGAAACATAATGCTATTTTTAGATAAGACATTTATTCTATGCAAGAGGCTCTACACCCTCAAGCATCTTCAGATCAGGTGATATTTAATGTGTTAAGCCTCAGAATGAAAGACATCTTTGCAAGTCCTGCACTGCAGACAAAAGCAGATAAGCAACTAAATAGAACAGCTCTCCTGGTATCTAGTGAAAATTGATAGGCAGAGTTGTTCCAGGATCCTTGTTCCAAGGACCCCGATGCACTGCTGTTGCCTGTCTCTAGGAAGACTCTTCTTTGTGGATGTTTTTCTACATGCAAAATGCAGAAGAGATTGTTCAGAGCCGATGATTAAATATCTCATCTTTCATAGCAAATAAGTCAATATGCAAATAGTTTGACTATGTAAAAATAATGTGACTATATGGACAAGTCATGCAGATCGCTGGGGTGTTGATAGGTTATCTGTAGAAAGAGCTTTCATTTAAAAATGTAAAAAGCCTTATGCTCTCAACAGCTATCACTATGAATGATGAACAGGGAAAACAGCAAAAGCTTTGTTCAGGTCAATAAGACTGTATTTTATCAAACTTTATTACGAGTACAAACACATCCATTTCAGAACTGATAATAAAGCTGTTTTATGGGGAAAGAGGCAGTTTAAAGTCAGTGTTTCTAATTTCTTTTTTTTGGTGGAGTAAATCAGTAATCTGAAGAATACCTGTTGGTGGTTTCTTTCTGGTAAAGGTTGTTTGAAATGATGGGAAGCAAAGCTACCTTTCTGCCATCACACAGCTCAGAAGATGGATTTTCATGTAACATAAAAGACTAAAGGCAATTACATGGGTCACCAATGAAAGCTGGTATGAAAATGCTATTCAGCCTTCTAAAAAAGGCTACATGGAAAATGTAACAGATAACGGAGAAAGACGGTGAATTATATCGATCAAGCATGACTCTTAGAGTCTATGTTTGCTGATTTACAATACAAATGTCTGCTATAAGTTTTCAAGGGTTTTGAAGTTTCTTAAAAAGGTGATCAGATTCTTTTGTTTACAGAAGATATTCCCAGCAATATAGAATTGTTCTTTGCTGCTCACAATCTGGCAAAAAGAAAATGCCTGGCAATCAACTGAAAATGACTTTTGAATTCACACAGACATCAGTTTGCTATTCTCTGTGTTTTCTCCGTATAGAATTTCTGCTAGATGGGATACAAAATAGATCATGATGGTCTTTTCACTCTTTTTCAATTCCTATTGTTTGTGAGCTCCTGCCATGCAATTTTGGAAGCCATTTTGCAGGGTTCCTCACTAAAAGCAGTAGCAGCAGTTCTGGCAATGGTATCAGTGTCCCATGTGTGCTGCAGTTATCACCAGAGTGCACAGGAAAGTTGTGCTCTGTGCAAGTGTGTGACTGGCTGGAAGTAGCAACATCCCATTCTCATAGAAGAAAGTATGTATATTTAATATCTGAGTTCTTTCCTAATCATTCTTTCTCTTTCCTACATGGCTTTCTATCTTAATTTTTGATCTCTTTTTTGTCTTCTCATTTTCTTCTCATTTCTCCTGTTTCCTTTAATTTAGTGGATTTATCTCAAGTGAGAGAGAATACTGTGATTTTGGTAAGGCTGATAAAAATACTTAATAAAGATTTACTATAGTAAATAAAGTAAAGTGAATGTAGAAAAACTATTTAATCTGCATGGTATTTCAGATCCTAATTTCTAAAAAAGGAATGATAAGATCATAGAATCATAGGATCATAGAACCATTTGGGTTGGAAGGGACCTTTAAAGGTCATCTAGTCCAGCCTCCCCTTCAATGAGCAGGGACATCTTCAACTAGATCAGGTTGTTCAGAGCCCTGTCCAACCTGACCTTGAATGTTTCCAGGGATGTGCACCTCTCTGGGCAACCTGTTCTGGTGTTTCACCAGCCTTGTTGTAAAAAATGTCATCCTTCTATCTAGTCTAAATCTTTGCGTTTAAAACCATTACCCCTTGTTCTGTTGCAACAGGTCCTGCTAAGTTTGCCCCCGTGAGTGAGTATGCTTTTTTTTGCTGTCTGTTTTGATGATATATTTTTCAGACCTAGCCTTGATTCTGTCTAATTCTGTCCCAGTTCCCCTGATTATGCAACCATGGCTTATGTTAGCTGTCACAGTACAGTCACTGAGGATGTTCCTATTAATTTTGAACCATTGTTTTTGATTACGTTGCATTGATAGTGAAGTGGTCATTGCAAATTTAACTGTATGCTCAGCAACATAGACACCTTCTCCACTGCTTGGAGATTTGTCTTAACACTCTTCTCTGTCTTTCCAGACTTTCCCTGCACCACCTTCTGTCTCAGATTCTTCCCATAATCTTCTATCTTGAATCCCCTATCCTACTTTTAGCGTTTTCCTCTTCCTCTCTTTTTCTTCTTTCCTTACCCTGAAGTATTCCCTTTTGTTCCTATTATAACATTTTATATTTCTATCACTATTATTTAATTTTCTTTATCTACTGGCTCTCATTCACTTAGGCACCAGCAAACACAAAAGGATACCTACTGTAGTCCATTAGGTTTCATCCTGTTAAATTTTAAGGGAAATGGAAACTCTTTAAAAGTCTTCAGAATAGTGTCACAGGAGACCATGAGAACTTTCTTAATGCACGTCATTAAGATTTGTTACGTTATTAATAGAGCTGACAGCACTACTCCTAAGTCTCCTAAGATGAAAGATATATGATGAAATAGGGGGGGATATATTCCCCAATTTTGTCATGCCTTGTGTGCAGCAAAAGACACAAAATAAATCTTCTAGAACATAATGTTCCTGTCCACAGATCATCATAGGAACTAATCAAAAATTAATAATGTCATCCGAGAACTAACAGGATTTCAAACATGATCATACTCCATTCTAAGCACAAACCATAATTGTTGGGCCTTCTCCTTTCTAAAATACCAACATATATATTTTAACATTTTCCTGCAGAAAAGCTGGTCTGGTAAGGCATCTGATTCCGCACTGATTCTGCTGTTCTGACTGAACAGCAAGCAGCACATATGTAGTCTCCAGGCCTAGCATATACCACAATAATACAGTGATCAATACAGGTTAAGAACACTTGAACATATATGAAACAAGACAAATGGACATGAGTGAATAATGCAGTCTCTTTTCATTGTCAGACGAAGGCTTGTCATTCCTACCACCAACCGGGCTTTTAATGTAGTCAATATGCAGCAAGGGAAAAAGTGCTGCAACTATGAGGCCATAAATCATTGGCTCCTCCTTATATGCTACACCAAAGTAAAAGAAACTGAAAACATAGTATACTGTCCTTATTCTATTTTCTGTCTCTATGTTTGGTAGACATGCCTCAGAAATGTTACATATTTTTAGGCAAGAAAAGAAATTCTGCATGTGTGTTTGAAGTGGGGGATTCACAATTCACACACAGAGAGAAGTCTGCAAAACTCTGGTATGGAATTTCTGGCAAATAAGTAGGCACTGTAAGCTAAGCTAATGTCACTATCTTTGTCCCTTTTCCTTACAGAACAGTTACCATGGAATGAGAAAGGTTCAAGCAAAAAACCAAGAAGTGTATCATATGCATTGAATTTGAGAAAAAATCCTAAGACTGTGAAACTGTCAAGTGAGTTGAAGTGAAATAAAAATGAAAAACAGAAATGCAAAAGAATAGAAAATGAGCATGATGCACAGAAATTGTCACTCTTGGGCTAATTGGAAGACTAATAGCTTTGATGAAAAGAGAAGACAATGAGAAGTTTGTGCATTTCACAAAAGCCATCCTTTCTGCTTCTCATCTGTAATCTACCTATTTGCATCTGAAAAATACATTGGCATGAAAAAATGCTATTGTGTAACTGGCACTGTGTAATGGAGAGATGACAGACAAAGTGAAATAGGGCAAAAACAATTTTCCTCATTTGAATGAATACAAAAATCAGGATTAGAGAGGGCATCAAGACGAATTCACTGTGATGCCAGACCTAGCAAAAATATTTCAAGGGAAAAGACTATTATTTCATCTAAAAAGTACATGTATATATGTCACTAACTATTGTAACACAGAAATGCCTAAATATCAAAAAAGAAAAACATGACTCGGTATTGTTTGCTGAGTATAGAATTGGTCAGAGCAATTAAATCCTACCAGTGCTCTCAGGGACCTGACACCAGCTTTTTGTAGCCCATTTTTCTTCTTTCCAACACTTGAATTTCCTTAAAACATTCTAGAAACTCACAAATCACTTTCCTCATGTCACTTTGCCATACATGCAATCACAGCTGTTGCAACAGTGTTGTTAAGACAATTATGAAAGCAGGGGAAGATAGACTATTCGGTGATAAAATGGAAATGTAATAAAAGAAGAGAAACCTTGTGTGAATATTTCTTATCAAAGAGTCTGACAGGCTCTTGAAAAAGGGAGGGAGTTTGTTGTGGACTATTTTCAGAGGAAAAGAGTCATCTACATAATATGTCATGTTTGTTACAACTTTGTCAGAGATTTCATAATTGACATTTCATTTGTTTGCCTAATTAAATACGACAGAATGGTATCAGAAACATGAAAACATTTTTTTCTAAAGGTGTTTCCTTGGCCACGGTTAATACTGTAACTGGTAAGAGAGATGTGATTGTACTGCAATATTTCTATTCATTAGAAAGCACAGAGAATCTGACACCCCCCCCTTTCTTTTTTTTTTAAAGCCACACTGATGTCTGAATATCTAAAGAAATGTAACAGATACAGTGTCTAACAGCTCGCCACTAAAAGTGCTATTCTAGGCAATTACTAAAACTCTAACAGATAACGCATGTAGTAATTGCTGTGTTTCTATTTACCTTTCAGGTTCGTTTAGGATGCTTAAAATATATTAAGCTATGCAACTGTCAACTAACAGCTATCCCTTTGTCCTTTTTTCCTGACTTTTAGCCCTTCTCCAACACTCATCCTTCCAGTGTGGCCCATGCAAACAGCTCAGAAAGGTTGGAGACTAGTAGACTAACTCCTAGTAAGTTCTTCCTGGTGAAAAACTAAGAATCACAAGGTGGCTGGCCTCTATGCAGGTGTCGGGGTATGACATGGTAGGTAAGGGCAACTAACACAGGTAGTTCAAGGCAACTCAAGAAGTATCTTAATTACCGGTGTGGTCAGTCCATGGGGTCACAGCTACCACAAGGAAAATAAGTTACAGTACTGTTGTTCCTCCAGCTGGTTTCTGAATCTGTCCAGCTTGTAGTATAAACGGGAACTATACTATGAAAGCGAACCACAGTCCTCGAGAGGCCTTGGTTGCATCCTCAGCAGGGAATCAAGTTCTGAACTGAATATACCTGTTACTAATATTCTAATTTAAAATCAAGTTCAATACATCATTTCTGTTAGACATTCATGGAGTTATACCAGATGAGAATTTATCCTGTATTAGTGATGCAGACCTCTTAACGGCCAGATGTCAGCACTGATTTGATATCATTTGTAATTTGTCTCTGACTAAAAGGTGGGATGAATAAAACAAAGGAGAGGAAGTAAATGTGTACAATGAATACCCTTCAGAGGAGTCTAATGTAGATCTTCTGTATCATTCATTATTTTTGGTTCTTCCAATATGAAATATGGATTTCATATTGGGCTTTTCTTCAGTGAATGGTCTTATATGTATTTTGTGTTCATCTATTTGTATTAGCAAGAGGTAGTATAAAATAAATGTCACTTAGTTTAATGCTTATTGCATTAAAATAAACCCTTATAAGTATAACATCTAGTGGACATTTTTCTGTGATTTTATCTTTTGTTCTTTTATTCACAGTGAAGATAATTATGTCTAAATGTTTGGGGCGTAAGGAAAAACCTAACTAACTGCCAGAGTCCCTCACACGATCAATGGAGAAAGGTCTGCCTGAACAAATGGAAGTAAAAACATTAAACTGAATAAAATATGATTCATTTAATTAATTAAACATTTTTTAAAAGGGTAGGAAGGAGGACCCTGGGAACTCCCATCCTGTCAGCCTCACCTTTGTGCCTGGAAAGATCATGGAACAGATCCTTCTAGAAGCTATGTTAAAGAACATGGAGGAGAGGGAAGTGATTTGAGACAGCCAGCACGATTTCACCAAGATCAAGTCCTGCCTGACCAATCGTGTGGCATTATATGATGGAGCGACTATGTCAGTGGACAAGGTAAGAGCCATGGATGAATGTCGTCTATCTGGACTTCTGTAAGACCTTTGACATGGTCCCCCACGACATCCTTCTCTGTAAATTGGAGAGACAGTGATTTGATGGGTGGACTGTTTTGTGGATGTGGTTGGATGGTTGCATCCAGAGCATAGTGGTCAATGGCTCAATGTCCAGATGGAGATCAGAGAAAAATGCTGTCCCTCAGCGGTTCACATTGGGACCAGTACTGTTTAATATCTTCACCAATGACAGAAATGTTGAGATTGAGTGCACCCTCAGCAGCTTTGCAGATGACACCAAGCAGAGTGGTGCAGTTGACGTGCCTGAGGGATGGGATGCCATCCAGAGGGACCTGGGCACGCTCGAGAAGTGGGCCTGTGTGAACCTCGTGAGGTTCCACGGGGCCGAGTGCAGGGTCCTACACCTGGGTTGCGGCAAACTGTGGTATCAATACAGGCTGAGGGATGAATGGATTAAGAGCAGCCCTGACGTGAAGGACTTGGGGGTACTGGTGGATGAAACACTGGACGTGAGCCAGCAATGTGCGCTCACAGCCCAGAAAGCCAACCATATCCTGGGCTACATCAAAAGCAGCATGGCCAGCACGTCAAGGGAGGTGATTCTGCCCCTCTACTCTGCTCTTGCGAGACCCCACCTTGACTACTGCATCCAGTTTTGGAGTCCTCAGCACAAGAAAGACATGGACCTCTTGGAGTGGGTCCGGAGGAGGGCCACAAAAATGGCCAGGGGGCTGGAGCACCTCTCCTAGGAGGACAGGCTGAGAGAACTGGGGTTGGTCAGCCTGGAGAAGACTTTGGGGAGACCTTATTGCAGTCTTTCAGTACATAAAAGGGGCTTATAAGAAAGATAGGGACAGCCTATTTAGCAGGGCCTGTTGCGATAGGACATGGGGTAATGGTTTTAAACTGAAAGAGGGTAGATTTAGACTAGATAGAAGGAAGAAATTTTTTACAAGGCCAGTGAAACACCAGAACAGGTTGCGCAGAGAGTTGGTAGATACCCCATCCCTGGAAACATTCAAGGTCAAGTTGGATGGGGCTCTGAACAACCTGATCCAGTTGAAGATGTTCCTGGTCATTGCAGGGGGGCTGGACTAGATGACCTTTAAAGGTCCATTCCAACCCAAACTATTCTATGATTCCTATTTGAATTAATAAAGATATAAGAAGAAGATACCGTTCTTTAAATATGTGCACTTGGTGCCATTTGAAGCACCCTGTAGTATCTGAGCCTTCTGCACAGGATGAACAAAGACTTATGTCCTTTCGAGGGGTAGGCAAAATCCAGGTGGGATGTTGTACTGCACCCAAAACTGTATGAGATAGATAGTTATGTTTAGGCAACTAAGTTCAGTTCTTTGTTAATAGAGTTGAAGCAGCAATTCAGTTGACTGAATGCTGGTGTCTATTGAAGCATTAGTTGAGTCACTCTGATTCTTTTGACACAATCTGTGCCCGTGGGGGGTATAAACATTTAACTGATATGCAGATGCCCACATAAAGATACCTTGATGACAGTGTCTTGATCTGAAGGTTAATCCCCTCCTGCCACTTAGGTTCAAGCTAGTGACAGACAGGACCACATTCTTGGCTTTTTATAATGTGGTTTTCAGCACAGTTATACGCTGAATAACATTTAAAAGTATTTGATTTTTTTGTTGTTGTTATTGAATAATATCATACCAATAAAATAGCAATTTGGCTGCAAGATGCTGCTATAGTTATGGTTGTGAGAGCATACTTTTTTCCCTGCTACATGTCATTACCTTCTTATGTGCATAATTTTGTGTTATTTTCATCACTTAAACTGAAAGTTTTCATATTTGAGGCATTGATGAGACAATCATTTTGGGTCAATTACCTGATCTTTCTTTTTATGTCCCTGATTCTTATATAATGAGGAACTAGACTGATACAGTTTCCTATTACCTTCTCCACAGCTTTCTTGAGTTGAAAAGACATAATTACCAATACTTTGAAGTACAAGAATGGGCACAAGTGTTCAAAATGCTGTTCAGCTGTTGGCTATTCATTCTTTACAACCTATATGCTCTGTTTTGTACCAAATAAGGACTAAATTGTGCAGGTGTTTTCCTGAAAGAGTTAATGTCTCTGCAAACCAGGTGAGGATACTGTGCAATACTAACAAGATTAAAAGCTTTGAAGCATTAAGTTCAACACCCTTAGTGATAAACAATAGGAAATGATAGCATAGGAGTTTGTCTGAACTCTTAATAGTAGTTTATTATCTTGACTTAGAAATAGAATATCTGAGATTCAGATCGATGCTTGACAAACTCATAGACTTTGTTCCACATGGGATGTTCATACTGTAAGGTCATAGGCCGAGACTGCAGGGAAAATGGAAGGTGAGATACAGACTTTTCTGTCCTTTATGCCATAGAGAGAGCAACTTTTGTTTCTCCAGGTATTGGCTTTATTGTAAAGATAATATTTTCTATATTAAGACTTTGCAAGGGACAAAGAATTAGCTCCACAACAGACTTTGTTACATAGAAAGAAGGCATACATTGTATGCCTATATCCAAAATATAGAAAATTCACACCTTAATACAGCAGTGCTTTATCTGGTAGGTGCTTTTTTTATCTAGAAATTTCCTGCTTATTTGCAGTTTGGTTTTTTTTTGATGCATCTTTAGGTATACCCAGCCTTAACAGTGCAGAAGAACTTAGTATTGGTGTTATCCCTGTGCATAAATCACAGCAAGATTTAGAAAGTAGGCATGTTTACCTTGATGTTCACTCACTGGGATGAGCATCTCGTGCACCTGGACTCTGATAAAACTGGTTCTGCTGTGTGGATTTGGACAAACCTGAGAAAGGAAGGTCTTTGGCATGAGTATGACATGTGAGGAGGTGTTGCCATAGGTGGTTTGCCTGGAAAATTGCATGAGATCATGCAATAATATGCAAGAATACAATGAAAAGCTGCATTAACTCTCTTGTTTAACAGATATATCTGTTATAGGAGGAAACAGCATGAAACCATAGCTCTGCATTGCAAACCTACAAGATGCAGACATTTCAACAGGAAATTTGAGATCCCAGAAACTTTGATATTCACAGTGTGACTGCTATCTTGCTTGAGGAGCTCAAGCTAATAGCCATTCCCAAAAATACCTTGTGAGTACAAATCCACAAAGCTTATTAGTTCTGCTATGGCTTGGCCTATGGCAGTGGCTGAGTTGTTCAAGTTGAAGAGTAAACCTGTGCAGTCATAACCAGCGATGCTTGGGACACCTAAAAGTTAAAGAGCAGGGCTGTATAAGGGGTATAGACACACTCAGGATAAGGCAATATCTGAATAAATATGGTTCTCTGTGTTTGACTTCTTTATTACCGGTGGACTTTATTTGGAGATCTCCATGAAATTTGGTGATTCCAGCCAGTGTCCTTGAAAAGAATCCAGCCGTCTAATGCAGTACTGCAACACAAGTGGTACTGGCTTAACAGGCTTTGCAGGAGGACTGAGTCCTCTGCAGGAAGAGCAGATTTACTGACGCTCACACTTTGAAGTAGTCTCTTGAGGATGAGGTCAGGGACAAATTAGAGGCACTGTGGGAGAGATGCCACAGACCCCCTTCTGGGTAAATAAACTGAAGTGCCACTGTGATAAATCTTGCAAGTAGAATTTTAGCAAGTTTTCAAACTGTGCATATTTGGTAGGCTGAATTATCCTCCCTTTCTTAAAATCTTGTAATTTTTTTTGAGCCCCTTGCTGATATAGAGTCTGGAAGGCACCGAGAGTATACAGGTACAGAAAGTCCCCATAAGGAACACTGTCAG
Source organism: Limosa lapponica baueri (assembly GCA_002844005.1). Classification (NCBI taxonomy): domain Eukaryota; kingdom Metazoa; phylum Chordata; class Aves; order Charadriiformes; family Scolopacidae; genus Limosa; species Limosa lapponica. Next base: position 79,813 of record KZ506340.1, on the reverse strand, counting down.
GTAGGTTGGTAATGCTAGCTGAAGTGAAGAAAAAGAACATTATCTTTAGAAGATATTTGTTATTGTCATTAATGTTGGTAACCAATACTGTCTTTAGGCTTTTGAGGTATGCAGAAAGAAGAATGATTTTCTGCAATACTTTGAACTACAAACCACTTCAGTATTTTGCAAAGCTGGGGTCAAATATGTTGTTATGCTAATTTAGTTACATTTTGTGCCCACTAATTGTTCACTACTCTCAGTAGTACTAGCCCTGGCATAAGGCAGAAGAGATTTAGGCTTAGAGTTCTTGCCTTAAAACATTAATTCAAATCAGACAATGTGCAAACAGGGCTGTAGAATGCTCTGAAAAACAATATTAGAAAAAACTAATCTCGAGCTTTCTGTCTTGAAGCAACTGTTATTAATGAGTACAGGATGGTTCCATCCCTTTTCCTATTTGACATGACATGCTCAGCATTATAATAATTATTTTTAAAATAATAAATTTATTTTATAATGTATTTCTACTACCTACTACTTTGTGTTCATAGAATAAAAATTAGAATGATAATAGATAATATTTTACATTTTTACTGGGAATTTCACAAAACTGACCACTAATGGGATAATATTTTGAATTATTATGGTTTCCAGTGATGTAACAAGAGGGGGAGAAAACACTGCTGATATTTTACTGCTATTAACATTTACTATGCAGTTTTGCTCAGAAACTTATTTTGGTATCCTAATAAGATTAGGTAAATTTGAACGAATGCTGAAAGAACGATAGTGGGACCAACTGCAAAAAGTAAATAGTCTGCTAGATCCAGCAAGCAGAAATACACCAAAATGGAGCTGAGTAATCAAAACTACTTGTTACAATATGACAAAACCCAAAGAATACTAGCATTTTGGGAGGGAGGGGAAGAAAAGAAAAAATCACCTCACATTCAACGCTGGATCTGCAATTCAGAACAGCAAGATGCAGTTTGTCCTGCTTATATGAACATACTCTACAGATTAAACCGAAAGATGAGTAGAATATGTATGTTTTGGTCATAAAAGTCTCAAGTACGGGATGGTGTTTGTGCATGAAAAATAATTAATGTGAAACAGACGTGCCATTTGTGACTATTTGATGGCTTTGACATCTGCAAGGGGTCTAAAATGCCACATGATCCCCACAGTAGAACATGGAGAAAGAGAAGGAGATGAGATTGTTAGCATATGAGCAGGAAAAGAATAATGGCAACAGTGTTAATAGGCATCAGTAAAAAGGAACTCATTACTGGGGAAAGTACAGCTACAAGGCTGCCTTCAAAAGCAGGGAACATTTTTGTTTATTGCTGCAGAATTTGTTTTTTTTTTTCAGTCTTGTCCTGACTTCAGTAAATACATTTCTGTATTACAAATATTGTTATCAGGTCTTTATCCGTGAATGAATTATTTAGATATTCCATTCACATCTATTAACCTCTAAACTTTGATAGTGGTCAGAAGTCCCCAAGGCTTCCAGACCCACCGGCTTACAGGAGCTGATAAAATAGATAGAAGTAACAAAGAGGGGCTGTAGGAATGTGGCAACTTCCATTATTGCTCATTGCAGTGATGTTCTACCTACTATCCTTTTTTTAATTGACAAAGATCAATCACTGGCAACTGACTAATATGACCTCTGCTTCCTTTCCCTAAAAAGATTATCAAAACACTAAGACTCCTTTAATTCTTGTGAACTATTTCTGTTTCCTGAGATTCCTGGTGTGTGGGACGTGTGGGATTCAGCGGTGTGATTGCACATATCCCTGCACTGTCCTGCAAAGTTTTTCTTATATAACACCATTTTTAGTCTCTGTTATGTCTTGGAACAAACATTTTTGTATCATTACTGAAGTTACAGACAGCAAATAAAAGGAGCTGGCGTATCAGGAAATAGCTGTTTTCTTAATCCTGCAAAGCCTTTAGCTATAGACCTCACCCTGTACAGTATGGAGTAGAGTTAGACCACACATAGGCTCTGATTCAGCAAAACACTTAAAGGGAACATTTTCAAAGACACAAATGGCAGTTAAGCAATAATTTGCAATTGAGGATGAAAGTAGTAAGTATCCAGCTGTCATCTGTGACCTTTAGATCTGTGCCTCCAACCTATGAAGCTGCCAGTGCCTCCTTAAGGGCATAACAATTCAGCAAAATGTAGAAGTGCATGACTTGCATTTTAGGAAGAATTACCACCAAACCTTCTCTTATACACCTGTATGCAGCAAAATACATAAGCGATTCCACTGTAGGACTTAAACGGACAAAAGTGTTTCAATAGTTGCATTCTGCACACAGTGGCTCCCTTGAGAATAAAGCACTTCTCCCTTGGTAAGATTAGATCTTAGAATACTACCTGTGAAAAAAGAATTAATATTTAATATATAAAGAAATGGATACAATTTTATCATTTTCTTCCTATTTACTCTTTGACAGAACAGCTGGAGGTGCAGTAAACAATCTGTAACTGCATTGAAATGCTGTCAGTTGGCGCAGTTGTAAAAGTGTCTGGAAGTGCAGTGAAGTCTGGAGTGACAGTATGAAAGGATCATACTGACATTGTATAGTTTTTGATGTTTATCATTTCTTTCTCTACCTCAGACTTGTCTGGAAACACTTTCTGTCTTCAAACAGCTCTCCAGACTTCTGCACACAGGAAGAAAGAAAAAGTATAGACTGTATGAAGCAAGAAGAGTAAAAGACAGTAAAATTGATTGCACTTGTTTGCCTTTCAGTCACAAAAGCAGAAGTCAGGAGCAAACTTCCTGAAATTGGTTAAGGCAAGCTCGGCTTTGGAATACATGGAAATCAAGAGTAATTTTGTTATCAGTAACCGCAGCGAAACAAGCCAAAAGCCTGAAGTTGGAAAACTTGTGAATGTAAAGGTGCCTCGTTCAGTTCCTGACCAGCCTAGGAGCAGAAACACTAGAAATTTTCATGGGAAGTGTTGCTCTCTTTGTCACTGCAGTTTGCATTCTCAAGCGACTTCGAAAGTAATAGGATTTTTTTTCACAGTCAAACATTATAGATTGCCAAACACTCTGTACTGTCCTTTAAGGTTGGGCTGTGGGTTGGTTTGGTACAGGGGTAAATATCAAATGATTAAGTGATTAAACATATATGTCCCTTATTCTTTATGACTGAAAGCTCTGACTACTTGGTCAATCCAAAAGGTCTTCCAGGAGATCCTCCCTAAAGAAAATAAAAAATAATAATATTGAGACTGTCTCAGGGTTTTTGGGAATTATGGTAAATTATTCTAGATATGTTAGCGCATGTTCATAATAAGATTAATTATATAAGAAAAGAAAGAGGGATTTAGCCATATTTTTGTCTTTAATGAAGCATGATGCTCCCTAAAAAATATGTAAATAAAAATTCAAAAGTTTTGCTTGATGTGCTCATTCCATTTTGAGAATTTAATATTTTGCAATGGGGAGAAGACATAATTTGTATTTGAAAGTGGATGGTATTTTCTATGCTTTTGATTAATAAATGAGCATTATGAAGCTGATCCAGGGCCCTCTTGAGTATCTCTGTGAGGCACTCGGTTTCACAATAAAGTCTAGCAACTTGTGTAAACTCCTATGAAAGTAATCTTATAGACATCATGTATAACTACAGGCCATAATCATGAATGAACCTGAGCATTGTAAAATAGCTTAATGCAATAGTTCAATGAAGTAATTTAATCACATACCAAATCCGTTATAAAATCCCTGTTAATACATACCTTATTAATATGTGAGGTTTTATTACTCTAAAGCCAAAGGGACTGGGCATCACCTTCTAAGTGCAAAGTTGCAAAGCAGCTCTCAGGCAGGTGAGCTTTGCAGTTTTGCGGGTGTTGGTTATACTGGTAGTATGTGAATGAAAACTGAATCGCATTCCCATCTGTAGGTCAGGGAGTCCTTGTAAAGTTTGTAAGTCCTTGTTGGCTGTCTAGCTATTATGTCCTTTCTATCGGAAAGGGAAATCTTTGAATACTAGGCAACGCTGCATTCATCTAGTCAGGCACAAACATCCTCATACTTTCTGGGGAATCAAATCCTCCAAGGGCTTGGTTCTTCCCAGGCAGGTGGATGGGATGTTTGCAATCACCATGACCCTAACAGAATTCTCAGTGAACAGAAGATAAAAGATTTCTTGGAAGTCCTCCAAAGCACTAACTTTTTGTCTAACCTTTCTTTGTTATACAGTAGATACCTTTGGTATTTCTGCCATAACAAGTCACTGAAAGAAGCTAGTCAATGCATGATGGTGAATCTATCAGTCTAATTACTATAGTTAATTACAGTTCCTACAACAATACTGGTCTTTTTCTGAATCATTACCTTTCATTTCTTGTGTTTTGATATAAAAGGTCTCACCAAACTGCTATACGCAGGCTTTTGGTGTTGTAAATAAGTTTTCTAACAGATGAAAGCATTCTGGAAGAGACCCAGGGAAGATCCTGAAGAGATTTAATCTATTTACATCACCTTCAGAATAAAATTCAGTATCTGTCTATAAAAGAAGGAAGTCCTTTAGTCTGTAAGGGTTCTGCAAACTTAGGGTCAATATGAGCTTCCATTTGGGTCTCTGGATAAAGTTTGAAACATCATTATTTTATAATCAAAGAAGGAGTTAGAATAGAGGAGCAGTTAGATGGAGAATGTCTTGAGACAGGCTGTTTTAGGTTTCCAGGCAGTAAAATCCTTGTGGATGAAAGGCAAAGAAAAAGCCTACTGATAATAAGAGTTGGTGCTGGTTGGAAACAACCCCAGTCTCTGTTAAACTTGACATTTGTGCCCCTCAGAAAGCAGATGCATCTGCCCAGATTGGCCATAAGCTATGTACAATGAGTCAGCACTCCTCTCACAGCCAGGTTTTTGTAGACACACATTATGAATTAAAATAGCTTCTTGTACGAATCCCGAACGTACCAAAATAAGCTGATATTCCCGCAGCAGGAGCTATATTTTACAGCTTCTTGTGTTAGCTATTCCTTTCTATAATTTGATTGAGAGATAGGTGTTTTAAAAGATCATTCCCTTAATGCAAGCTAGTATTACTGTTTCTGCAGAGAAGCCTTTCCTTTTTATCAACACTCTTAGCAAAGAAAAAAGAGCATACAAACAGTTATATTTCTGAAAAAATAGATAACAGCTGCAAAATCTTATTCAGTCTTCTAAAACTAACAAATGTTCAAATTAGCAATACTTGCTGAAAACTTATTTTTCTCAAGACTCTCTGGTTTTGTGTTCTCTTCGTCTCCTCAGTCCAAATTTACAAGAGTACCACAGTGAACAACACAATAGCAAGCAGAGAAGTGTCCTTGCCATATTTCTAGCTGACATGAGTGTGTTAGATGTAATATAGACCAGCCAAGCAACCGGAGTGATCTAGGGTATCTACCAGAATTTTTTGAGAAAGAACTCTCCATTCACTGGTTGTTTACTAATTCTAATAAACTTCCCTTGCTTTCCTCATTTGTTCAAGTATTTGAGAATAGATAAGTAATCTGGGAAATTTTCCAGTTTAAACTATAAAGTAATAAATAATTGAGCTCCTTGACACTCAGTGCATGAAACAGGATCCTTGTGGTCTAAAACAAAGACTGAATTCAACAGTTTCACTCTGGAAAACTAATTTCACAATGGAGTTACCAGTATGAAGTTACAGTTCTGTCTGCAGGAGACAGAGGATTTTCAGGGGCTGTTCCAGTACTGAAATGAATTGATTTAGAAACCGTGACCCATTCATAAATGTCTGCAACTTTCACTTAAAGTGAAAAGTATTTTGCTTTTACCAGATAGGAGACATTTGGTTGCTTATAAATCTATTCCAGGGAAGAAATGCAGAATAAAAGAGCTGTGTAAGATGAGTCCTAGTCATATCAGTTAATAACCACCTAGAAAGGGATCAGACACAACAGCGGAGAAAACTGGTATGAAAGAGGACAGAAAAGGAGCCTGGTTTCTTTCATCTCAGACCATCCTTCTAAGTGCAGGGAGCTTTGCTTCTCATATTGAACAGTGCTTGCTACAAAAACAAAAAGGTCAGAGGAGTGGGAACTCCACCTTCCAGCCAAATGCAGTAACTGTGGGGCTCCTGTGGTCTTTTCTTCTGGTGCCCAAGGTGCCAAACCTCCCATGCAGTCAAATCTGCTCCCAACACCTAATGAAATCTGGAGAAGTTAAGCTCACCCTAAAGCAGGCACTCAGAGACCGGCCAGCTCTCCAACGCCATTGACAGCAGTGGAAGTGAAGCATCTGACATATGGACATCTATATGTGGACATCTACATCTGGGAATCTTAACCCTGAATGGAGCCTCTCCATGCATTGCTTGCTGCCTGGTGGTGCTGTTACCTCTGTGCCGTCAAAAATAGGAGAGACAGACACAGGCTTGGTGTCTTCTAACCAGCTTTGTGTTTAGGAGCACACATACGTATTGTGTAAGTCCCTGAATCCTTTGAGGCTGAGGAAGGCACAGAACATCACCAGCTGTGGCAATAACATGCTTCATACCTACTACCTCTTATTTCTAAGGAGTAGGAATGCTTCCTACAAAAAAAGAACATACCACTGCCTTGACTCATTGACTCACCTAATGTAATGCCTTGTTCCTAGCCATGAGTGTGGGTAGCAAAAGGAGCAGCTGCAGAAACTTGAGACATCAAAAGGGGTTTTTCAGGTCAGTTGGGGAAGGGAGCAAGGGGAATGGAGCAAAAGTGTGTAGTTTTGGACTCAAGTGCCCACGATATGCAGAAATCCTCTGCCCTTATTTGGATCTAGCTTATAGCCTTCATCTGGGAGAAACTTGCATCTAAAAGGAACATAAAGTTTCTGCTGTTGATACTATTATAGAATTGTATTCTGAGCAGCTAGACCAGCATTTTGTGTGGTTCGTTACCCATAGTAACCTTCTGCCAAACAGAACACATAGAACAGCTTTCTGTGTCAGAGGAAGGTTAAATGGTCTTTGTTTTTTATCTGTGGTACAAATGATTTAATAGGTTTTTTAAGCTGTTCTTTGTTTATCCTGGTATTTTATACTGTACTACTAAGAACACAGAGATTTTTTTCCCTTTTTGATTATGATATATGAATCTCATCAATACCATCCGTAGGTAAGATTTGGCTGTCTCCCAGAGCAATGAAGAGTGAAATGCTGGGATCACACTGGGTTTGTTTTGATTTTTCTGTGAAGGGGAAAAAAATCAACCCCACTGTGAATTGCTATCACTCTTGAAATCATTACCCACAAAAATGAGAACAGCTGAAATGTTTGAATACAACAGAAGGATCAGAAAAATAGAATATCAAGAGCATAAAAAATTACTGATTTTTCCCTTGTGATTCAGCCAGTAACAACTCCAGTGAGAACAGAGTATATAAGGGCACAGTGTATATTATACACTGAAAGACAGGGGAAGATGTTTCAGTATTTGTTTGTTATATCAACATTCTTTCACTTTTCTGTACAACACAGGGTGGCTTTTCCTCCTCTCCATCATATTGAAAGTTATGGCTCAGATTTCTCCTTGCTTTGTCAGTAAGGATTCACAAAAGCATGACACTGTTAAAGTTGTCCCCTTACCTGCTATATTGCTTGGTTTAAACTTTCTAGGAGCTGTCATTTTCCAAGGACAGCACTCAGCCTTTCTGCCTCTGGCTTACCAAAATGTTGCTGAGCTTCTGTGGTTTCACCTGGGTACAGGTGAAAGACAGAGGCCTCCAATGCAACGCTTTGCTGCTTGCGTGAACAGACTCCTGTGTGCTCGTGCCTCTGATCTGATGAAAGCAACACAATCAGCACGGTTCATCTGTGCTAGGAGTGAGAATTTATGCTTTATTTATGATCCTATGCAGGTTCACCCTTCCTAGGTCAGGCCATGAATTTCTGAGAACAGGTGAGTTTAAGGCACAAGGTCACTGCTGGCCATAACTCTGTCAAATATGACTGCATACATATTAATAAGCTGGATTCAAGAAGGAAAAGACAAATTCAGACCCAAGTGCTCACTGCGATGTCTCTGTCTTCACTGTGCTTGGCAGCTGCTGACAGCCGTACGTGGTCTGTCCTCTTCTCTGGCCACGCAGTGGTGTGAAGATATTCTGTGTAGCGAGATTGCTAATGACCTCAGGGGTCCCTCTTTGGGTAGAAAGAATTTGCAGTCCCTAAAATCTCCTATGGCATTCCTTTCCTATACAATTAATGTTAGTTGTGTTTATAAGTTCTGCCTTTAAACAGTGAGGAATAAATGGAAAGTTATAAGCAATTCTTTAAGTATTTTAATGGCAATTTTGAACTAATGACTCCCTCAATATGAAAGGTCAATTCATACCAAAATGAAAGATTTTTTCCTTATGTACTGAGTCATATTTAAGTATTTCTGAACATTTTTACTTTTTAAGTATGTATTTTCTGTCATGCTTGCATTTTTTCCCCTGACAAACCATTGAGAACTGTTTTAAAACTACATAGCTTATACCCATCTCCTCCAGTATATAAAACCTCCCCATTTATAAGAAATATTGTCAAGAATCCTACATTAGAAGAAAGAAAGATTTACAAACATCATTGCTAAAAAGTTATTACAAGACAGAGATTCAGAAGAAATGGGATTTTCTGTAACTTAAATTTATGCTAAAAATGCTCATTACTCTTGTGTGGGATGAGGTTAATAGTCTTTTTTACTTTATAAGGCAGGGTATGCAAACCAGACTGCTGGGCTTGAAGCAGCCTGGAGTTTTAGAATGTGCTAATTCTTCATTGGAAGACATTGAGCCTGATTTATGTCTTTCAGTGGAGTGATTTCATGGAGGGAAATGAAGGAACTGGAAACAAATACAAACCAAGCAGGAGCACCGACAAGGCAAACATAAAGCATTGCTAGTCCAAAAGTATTGGCTAAAAACTGACCATTTGACTTCAAATATCCTCTTTCATTGGTTGTCCGGCTATTGTAGAATTGGGAAATAGTCTATACTTTCACATCATTCACAGTGATCAGACGATACTCTTTAGCCATCTAGCAAACTATTCTTTGCTAATATTCTGTATTCAAGTTTAGAAATTAGCAGATAGTTCACCTTCCGGTCCCCGAAGAAGTAAATGACTTTTTTTAAAGGAAAAATAGGGAATAAAGTGCTTCTGATATAATTTTGTGCCAGTATTTACTTATAAGCCTTTACTGCTCAGTGATCAGTCAAATATTCATGAACAGCAATTTGTAGTAGCAAAAGAAATTGAAACAGCGTGCTTCAAAACCAAGTCTTTATCAGCATGATCAACTCTTCTATAGATTAGTGGTATCAGTTTATTTTATTTGAAACTGACAATGTATTTTTAGGCTGTTAGAATTCAGGCCCATCTCCTTTAGATTTCTCTGTATGAGATTTAAGTGATACAACAATTAAAGTTGCAGCAGACACTGCCATGCCCTTTATATTAATATTCAACTTATTGACACCTTTTTAGGGACAGAATCAATGCAGATAATAGCAAGACTGTCTCACATTCATGGGGAGATAGTCCTGAACAGCATGAAAGATGCTGTGCTGACTCCGAGGGACAGAGGGCACAAATTGGAAAAAGCAGAAGCAAACCCCACCGTTTTTTAAAAGGGAATTTGCATAAGTATTGCTCAGTTTAAGAACAGTGAGAGTTAAGGAAGGACTTATTCTTTCTCCCAGTCTTTTAATTCTCCACATGGGACTTTAGAACTCTGTTCTCTTGGTTTTTTGACTGTGTCTATACAGATAATGCAAGATTTATACAATAAGATGCTGTGGACGTGCTGTGTGGCTTTTGGGGGCACAGGGTAGACAACATGATTTTTCTTCCTTGGAATCAAAGTATCAGAAAGTTAGGATTTTACACCATTTCTCACAAAGGCAGGGGCTCAAAGTTCAGTTAAAGAAGAGCTGGGCTTGGAAAAGAACACCCATGATTTATAGAACTGCTGGATTGTCACAATGTAGAGCTTCTAGTAAAGCTGGATAAAAGGCCATAGGTTTAATTTCCAGCAACAAAGATGACCATAGAGTTCTTGGTAGACATGTGATTGTAGTAAAAATGGATATATCATGTCTTTACAAGCTGAAAATCCTTTCCTAGCCTCAAAAGTCTTCATAGCGAGGAAATCCTGAAAGAACTTAGGCTGACCCAAAACCTAAACCTTGTCTGAACAGAAACTGCTCTTAGGTCATGGATTATGCTGTTTCCTACGACCTACACACCGCTGGCTCTCAGCAGTCAGATTTGGTAAACTAATAAAATTGCAGTTGGCTACTGAAACCTTCCCCTAGCCAAATCATGCATCAAAAAGACTTCTGGATGGATATTAAGAACTCCACTACAGACATGCTTAATGACGCAAATGAGTTCACCGAAGGGAAATAGGACACATGCATGCCTCTCAGCTCCTCATGCAGAAGGATGCTGTTGCAGGAGGAGAGAGAAGCAAATGTAGGGGAAAAGGGCAATTTGACATTTTTGGAGAAGCCACATTCCTGCATGGGCTGGGCTACTACTGTCCTGAGGGGGCGAGAAATGCATGTTCTGGCTTCTGCAGCATGCCAGAGCAGAGCCAGAGGCATCCTGCTTGTAACTCACTGCTCTCTGAGCTGGGTTTCTTCTCCAGCTGCTGCCTTGGCAAAGCACCTCTGCAATGGCTCTTGCTGCAGGGAGAAAAACCTGTCAGTTCACACAGTTTAATTCAAATCATAATCAAAGCGGTTTATTGACTTATTAACGGCACATAATTAACTGGCAATCAGTGTACTATATGTTCATGGTCAATATTGGTAATACAACAGATAAATGATGACACCAGACACTTACAGAGCATTAATAAACAGCTACACATTTCCTAGCCCCTGTAACTAATCCCCAGGAACACACTCAAACCCCTGAAACCCCTTAGACCCCAGGGAGCCCCGCTCTGCCCCCACCCCATGGGTCACAGGCCCTCCCTTGCCCCGGTGTGCGTCCCCACGTGTGTCCCTGAGCCACCCGGTCCCTGTCAGGGTGGGGGCTGCTGTCAAGGGGGCAGCATGTAGGCATCCCCAAGCTTCAGTCTAACCTGCAGGAAAAAAAAAATAAATATCAGTATAATGATATACACATATATACCCACCCCTGCACAAATACAGACTCATGGTTGAATTATTCTCCTTCTGGCTTTTGGAACAGAAAGAGTTTTTATCACTTGTAATGGGACTGACAGAGAAGTAAACACAGTTAATAACCCTTAAAACATTCCAGTCTCTTTATCTGAAGTGCATTTTCTTTTTAAATGAAAATTTCCTGTTTCTGCCAAACCTACAAAGATAGGAAGGATTCTTATCTCCTCACTAACTTACAGGCTACGTTAACGGGGAACCAATCAGGTTTTATAGCTGCCTTCCTCTACAGAAATGAAAGAAAAATGAAGCTATTAAAGGGATAAGATCTATTTTACTGGATGGTATTCTGAGAAAAAAATCAGGGGGAGAGGTGGAGAAAGACAGGAAAAAAGGAAAATAACATATCATCAGTGAATAGTCATCACCAATTAAGTCTATGAAAGCCAACACCCTTAACATAGAACTCGCCTGATTTTCTGTGAAAGGATTAGGAGGTACTAAGTATCCTCATCCAAACAGGACAATCTTTGACGTGTGCTCTCAATATTGCTCTCATTTATGGGTCACCCGAATTCTGAGTTAAATGAAAGACAAACAAACAGGCTATATAACACCTGTGCAATAATGGGCTTTCAAGATATAAATGGTTTTTCACATTAACCAAGGGGGAAAAAATCCACAGCCCCCAGCCTGCTTCTCCATCTGTACAGAGTTCATTTTAAATTTAAGACCTAAGAGCTTTCAGATGTACAAAGTACATGCTGAATTCAGCAAATGGATGTGGCTCAAGTAAATCTGTTTTTTTTCTGGATCAGTTTAGGAAACCTGTAACTATGACAATCCCTAGTGTAATATCTGGTAACACTTTCACAGAAATATGACAGAGATGGCTCTGATTCTGCATACAGTTGTCTTTATTTCACGCCCAGACATGCACGCCCAATTGATTTTCTGTATTTTTTACCTGCAAATTATTGTCATTTTTCTTCCATCAATTCACACACATGGTCTTTTTTCACTTTGCTGACCTTTCCTAGCAAGTAGTATACTACAACGCCAACCAAAAAGGCCACAACAAAGTTCACAGGTAGTATTGCACATCTCAGAAGTGCCGTGTGTTTCTGGAGGCAGTGGATGCCTTTTCCTTTTCCTGTTCTTCCAGCTCTGAGTGACAGAGGTGCTGCTTCCCTTTCACCTTAGGTGCTGTGTGATACAGATATTTTTCATCATTCTGTCAAGTTATTTCCTGTTGTCTTTCAAGATCCTTGACTTTTTTTTTTTTTTTTTATCCCTGAATCAAACACCCTCAGCAGGGTATGTGCAACCTGCTATTCTTCTCTTCATTATATTAAAATGAATCAATACATTTTCACATGTGCACAACTTTATTGCAGCTGCAGATACACACAACACAGTCTGTTATACATTTCCACCCAAATCTTGGTGAAATTAAGGTACATTATCAGAGAAGGAGTGCTGAGAATGCCTCAGTACCCCATGCTAATAATCTGTTAACAGCAACACAAGGATGATTTTACAATCGTAGAAACTTTGATTTGAAGGGACCTTGGAGGTCATGTACTCCAGCCTCTCATTCGAAACTGGTCTTCAAGAATATCCACTTCTGTGCACAGGCCTAGCAGGTGAGAGAAATGTACATACTGTATTTCTAAAGAGGGCTATTTACCATGTCTGCAGTTACAGCTCAATTGTCTGACACAGTATATCCAAGTTCAATTTATCTGCATGAAGAGAAAATTAGGATTTGAAAAAAGAAATCTGTAAAAAATCAGTGCAGGTTCCAATCATCAGCAGCAAAACACTGCATTTTTTCCTCCTTTCAGTTTCTCTAATTGATTGAGATGTTTTTTGTACCTAATTTTCAGCTCATATGCTTTCTTTTATCTGCTGTAATCTTCTCATTCATCTTTGTAGAATACCTTATTTTTTCTTGCTGTCTGAGTCTCAGTTTTTGCTGAGATAATTGGCTTTAGCCGTGATTTTTGAAAGTACTCAAATGTGTTTTTCCAAATGGACTTAGAGCCCAAGTCACATTATAAGTCACTGAGCCTGAGGGTTCTTAAGTGCATAGTAGTTTTTGAAAATGGAATTTAAACTCCTAAGCCAAGTAGCTGCTTTTGAAAAGTTATCCTTTGTGAAACATGAGCAAGTCAGGAAAGAGATCAAGCAAACAGAAATCTCAGTCTTGCTTCAGATCTGCTGTACATTATGTGCAAGTGTTGGTCAGTAAGTGTATATTCTTGAACAATATGTATTTTACATAAAATTCTTATAAATTATACCTTTGAACAGAGTTAGAATTTGGCAAAAATGCATTTAGGAACATAAGACTACAATATAGAGGAAAAGAGAACAATTAAAAAAAATCCAACAAACCAGGCCAGGAATGAAATGTCATCTTCTCTGTCAGACTAGACTAGAAAATCTCCAGAAAGTACCTATGGTTTTGAAATGATATCCTGCTCAGTTCCACTGAAGCTGATGACAAAACTCTCAGCTTCTTTTCAATTTTTGGAGCTTCAGAGTTTCATGGGTACTTCAGAAAGAAAATGTGTCTCTTTTCCTAAAAAACTCAATATAATTCAATTAATTCCTTCAGCAGGGCAGGTTACCTATCTGCAAATTAAGTGAAACTTTATCATCCCCAGCTTTTTTATTAGGACTGTGGTAGGTAATTAAAATAGAAACTGATATCATTTTAGCATTTCAGCCCTTATGAACCATTTATTTCTGCCGTACCTACTGGAGATACATACAGTCCAACTGGACTAGACTTCAGAAACATTTAAGAAAGTTAGTACCTTAAGCACAACTCTATCAAAATCTATAAAGCTACATTTAAATTATTGAGCAAGATTAATGAGCAAGATTTGGTACCCGATTCAAGAATTTATTTAATAAAGCTCTAAAAATGAGGTACCTTTGAGATAAAAGGCTTGGTGGAAGCAGGGTTGTCACAGCTATTGTTGCTGGTGAGGAGCAGAAGGAGTTCTGCTGTCAGGAATAAGCTCTGTGTGGTGGTTAGCGATGGGAATGACAAATGATTTCTCAGAGTCGTAAATGGAATCTTAAATGGATCTTCAATAACATGCTAATTTACTCTGGTATCTTGACTGTGGAATTAATTTTCTAACTGCCAATTTCAGCTGGCCACGCAACTGCTTCTCTAAATTTCAAGGTGACCTTTGTGGGCCATAGGAGACATTTTAGCTCGGTGCATAACAGCGTTGGATCTTTGGAACACCTCTGTTTTGATTTTCCAATAAGTTGTTCTCAGTGAATTTATCAAGCATAGGAAATATTAAGCAGACAGCCTTGTCAAGCATCTCTATTCACCACCAAAAAACCCCCCAAACCCAGTTTTCAGATGCTAATGAGAATTGTTGTTGTTGTTAACACTGGGAATGGTCGCTTTCACATGCAAAATCTTTATTTGATACAGAGATTGTAGAAAGTCCAGTGGAGGAAGAGGAAACTGGGAAGTGGGAAGGGGGAAGATGATGGCAAAGACAAAGGGAATTTTTGGTGTAAAGTACTGGACAGGAAAACACCTGGAACATCAAGCAAAAATGATTGTTGGTTGATTTTGACCATGATCAAAAGTAGGATGTCTAAACCTCCTATCTAACAATAGCAAGCTGCGGGACCCAATATTGTCTAATTAATTGAGCTGAAAATAATATGATTTTGACTGAAGACGACTTTTTCAGGAATCATTAGAGAGCCTTTATGAGTTTTCTTAAACCTGAAATCAGAATGAGCAGTTAATTTGTTGTTCAAACACAGCCCAAAGTCAGTCAACTCTCTGTTTAAGATCTTAAAAACTGATGTGAGCTTATCTTTTAGTCTCCTGCAAGGACTCAGTGATACTTCTGCAAGTAAAGACCCGGCAACTTCACACAGTTCATATCAGGGCCAAGCAGAGCAGAAACCCTTGTTCTTGGGAAAGCACCGTTGATTGCTGTCCTGTAAGAAACCTGTCGATTAAGGGGCAGAAACAAACCTCTATCTATACCCCTCAATTGCCAGTAAATTTGCTTAGTAGTACATTCTCCAGCCATCTAAAAATGTGTATCAATTATTTCCTCTTAGTGCAACCAGGCTGCTTTGGGAGATAACGCAGTAAGGAAGGAAGCATCTTTTCCAGCCCCACAAGGCAAGGCATCTTACACAGGGCTTCTCGCAACAGGCTGTGCCTGAAGGCACAATTTTGTACTCTGCTGAAATGATCAAATGAACCAAGTGTAAAACTAAAACTTGTACTAAAATGAAAAAGGCTGTTTAAATAATTTGGTAGGATGGCTTATGAAATAATTCAAATCTGAAAGACAAATTAATTAATGTGCTTATTGTGTCAGAAAAGCAGGACCGTGTGCCAGATCAATACAGCTGTTTCTCTGCTTTTGGGAGGTGGCTTGAAACCTCTTCTGATTATTTTAATAAAAAAGCTCCTAAAAACTTTACATATCAGCACACATATTAACTGACAGAATACCCAGATCTGAGAACAGAGAAACCAAAAAGATGCATTAATTTGTGGTATCCTTGGGAAGAGAGACTTTCCTCAAGACTAATCCAAACACAGTGAAGAACTGTACAGTTGTGTGACAAACATAGTCCCACTTTCAGAAAAAATAATATAAATAGTTTTCAATTTAGGTAATATTAAGACAGCACAGAAGAAATGCACATATTTTAAGTGGTTATAGGTATACTTCACCTAGAAACCTGCACCCCTGTCACTTGATATGATATGCTGTGCTCCAAGGGGGAAAATAACTCTAAACAATACCCCTTATAGTACTACTCTTCATCTTGAGGGTAAGCCCTCTCAGGCAGGGAAAAATGTAGTAATTAACAGTTTTGGCTGAATTCCTTCAGAGATAAGAAAACCACCCCAAATCCGTCTTCAATTTGGTGACAGAATTTATCACAAAGGACTCCTGGACCTCCTGTAAGTTTCTTCCAGCGTGTCATTTAGTCTGCTTGACAGCATGGTGACCATGCAACTATGGCCTATTTTATTCTTTTCAGAGATTTACCTTCAGATGTCTCTAAAGGCTTTCTTTAACTCCCCATTTTTTTTTAATTAAGTAAGGTTTTTCAAGCTTGAGCCCTGATTTTTTCCAACAATTGCTCAGCAGTCATGAATGGGGAAGTAGGCTAAACCTACTGCTTCAATTAGTTTAATTGATGGAGGCTGAGGTGTGTGGATTTTCTCAGCTGAGTCTAATGAAAGAAGCATTCAGTTTATAGAGGATATTTTATGCTGCAGAATGTAAGTTTGAGAGTGAGGAGACCGTAATTTTCTTCTCAGCTTCTCAAATGATCTCTAATGGGATGCTGGCCAAAACATTTCACTTCAGTGTTTCAGGGCTCAGGCAAATGACTTCTACTGAATTTTGATGGGGTGATTTAAGAAGTCACCAGCCTCAGCTGGCTGTCTCCAACCCTGTAACAAAGCCTATCACAAAGTATGCCAATACTTCAGCTACGCCAGTATCTGGCTCAGTAGGATAAACTGCAAAGAAGATGGATTTGTGCCGATGCTCAGCTGTACCCAGGAGAGGCAGATGAGTAGGTTGCTCTGTGGTCCCTGCCAGCAGTGCACAGGTCTGGCTGAGAGGCCAGGCTCTGGAAGGAGAGCTGGGTTTGGTGCAGTTCTGAGCCTCCCTTACAGGGTTCAGGAGGAGAGTTTTGCCTGTAAAGTCATGTTTTGTGCTAATTACTTTGCTTGTAAAATTATGATGCATCTATGAATGAAAAGTGGTATATGAAGGATTAACTGCCCATTTTTGTTAAATTAATACTTAATTTCAATTGGTGTTTCTTCCTTCTCCTTCATCTAAGATTCAAAGATATTTTAGCTTAAAAGAAAACTTTAGTTGTTACACATTAATATTTGAATGAAATCACATAAGATTGATTTTTTTTTTAAATTTCTTTTTATTAGGGCTGAACTTTTCAGTGACTTCAGTAGGGATTTCTCCTTCACATTGATTGTACAACGTGGCCATCTGTAACTAATAAATATTTTGCACATGAGATACATTTAAAAAAAGACAAGTCTTTGAAAATATCTATGTGGAAGGCCTTAAATTAACCAGAGCTATGAGGTAGAAATGCTTCTGCATTTTTGTCTTGTTAGCGAGATTCTCAAAAGAACCCAAAGGCTTTCACTCTCCTGTGCTATATTTTATTAAAGCACAAAATAATAGGCTGGGACAGAATAACTCTTTCATACAGGGAAAGGGTTGGCAACTACTGTATGAGAAAGATTAAAGAAAATCTTCGGAAAAAACCCCAACTTGGCTCCTTTACAACATATCTTTGCAAGATGGGTCATTTCAGTCCAAAAGGCTGTACTGTGTGACTCGTGGGCCAGGACCTAGGTATAAATACACAGTTTTCCTCTCAGCTTCCTGTTTTCACAATATTTTAAACAAAATATATAGTGTACAATACGTGTGCTGATATCTGAAAAGGAACAACATATATATATCCTTTGTCTGTCACAAACAGTCATTGCTCAATGCTAGGCTGCTCTTCCAGGATCAGTTACTCTTTCAGGGCATTGACTGAGAGGAACCATGACTTCGTGGTATCTTCTAGGACATGATTCCTTTTTCTGCCTTATCAGTTTATACAACTCTTTTTTTTTTAAAGACACAGATCAGTTACAACGTTCTCCTTTTTCTTTTGACTCTTACTTAACGTTAGAAGAAAATATTGGACAAGCTGTAATAATTTCTCTATTTCTGATCTTGTGAGCCAAGACCCAAGAAGATGATATCATTTTCTTGAAGAACTTGATGGCCCTGTTTGACTAAGAAAAGGTTTCCTTTGGTAGGCTAGCTTTCCACCTGAAGAATATCCCTCCAGTATATCAATATTTCCCAGGGGCTCTTTCATTTTACTACCCCAGACACCCCTGAGACTGGAAAACCTGCTCAATCCAGTAGATACCTTTGCATATTTTGGAACCCTTGCAAGTAGCACTGTAAAAGCACTGGAAACATTGTGAATTGTAGATTTAAAAGTTTCCAGTTAATCAGTCATATGCTAAATAGAAGAAATTAGAGAGTTAAGTTTCTACTGCAAAAATTTCTATCCTCTGATGTTTGTGGTAGGAATATAGACTGAGAGTTATCAAATAAATCAAAGTGAGGCTTTCATTTTTCTTTTTAACTTGTATTTTCCTTGTTCTAATTGAGGTATTAAGAGAATGACCCATCTGAATTTTTCTTCAATATTAATTCTGATCTTACTGATTAAATGACCTCAGCTCAGATTCAGATTTACTGTGGAATTTGAAAGTTCTAACACCTTCCTTGTGTTTCCTATTAATTGTAAGCATTAAGATTAATATTAATGGAGACTAGTTAGATATGTGAATTGATGCATATAACCAGACACCTACATAGATATAAATAGATGGATCTATAGCCAGATCCTTCTCTAGGCTTTATGAGAGCTCCATAAACCAGAGGTAATCATGGATCATGACTTTTATTGCACATAGGCATTGTAGAACAAAAAAATTACAGTTGCTACCTTCACAATTTTTCTAAGGATGCATAAGGCCAAGGCAATAGATGAACTGTGCGATAAGAAAGAGAAGTTAAAATATAACTTACAAATACAAGCTTTGTTCTTTAAGTCAAGGCCAGTATCTGTACCAAGATTTACCCAATGTAACAAATGATAGAGAGAAGTTGAATTCTCAGGCTGACTGAAGTGAGAGCTGACATATCAGCAATGAGTGAAGGCTTCATAGGTAAGGTGGAGGAACCTGCAAAGGGACTTGATGAAGGCCTTCAGCTTATCTTCAGTAGAAAACAGAAATAAAGTGATGTATCAAGAGGGGTGACATGACAGAGTTGTTGTAGTCTGCTGGGAAAAAAAATTGTCCATCAGAAGGCCAAACCTCATGGGAAAGGAGATGTTCTTTCTAGGCATCTTCTGGGACACAACCATTTTGTTCTTTTTTAAGAGGATGTTCTTCACCAGTGTTTCCAGTCCCTGTGGGGAATTTGGGCATATTTAACTCCATTTTGCTACCACTAGTTTCTACCAACATTCAAGATACCTGGAACAAGTCCTAGCAAAAAGATGAGGGTACTCACTTTGTTTCTATAGACCCTGTTTAAGTACAGAAAACGCCCTTGTAGGGTACTATGTGAGCTCTCTTCAGCTCATGCTGTCTTTACCTAAATATCCTTTTTTCTGTCCTGGATGCTTGAAGCCTTACTCATTTTGACTTTGCCAGCTCAAAGTCTGAAAAAAGCACCCACCCAGGCCTGTTTGGATGTTGCTGAATTGCAGGGAAGGACATGGACAAGGGATCTCTGCAGATCCTGTGACTCAAAGTTTCTCTGGAAAATATGTGTGGGGGTAGAGTATGGAAAGACAAGGAGGGAAGGTGAGACCACCAAGTTCTGCATGAGATCTCAAAGTTAAGCTTGGGTGGGGGAGGAAGACTGAAGGTGAGTGCTAATAAATGACAGTAAGTGCTCTGTAGAGAGTGGCTTTACAAGGCTAAACAGAATTAGGATACCCAGAACTGAAGCGGGGGAGCAAGGGAAATCATTCACACAAATAAGCTGGATGGTAGCTTGAGGAGAGAGGTAAAACCTTTATAAAATCTAATGATGTGTAAATACCACCTGCATTAATTATGCTGCACTATTGAATGTTAAAAATCTGAAGCCCGGAGCTAGAATAATTAATCTGCCCTTGTGATCGCCTTGGAAGGGAGAGAAAGGTACTGTTCCTGGCAGTGAAAGCCAAAGTTACACATGAAGAAAAGGGAAAGTTTATTGTGCTCAAGGCCTTACTTTTAACAACAGAGAGTTTCTCAGGGATGTTTGCTGAAAGCCTAGGGGAGAGAGACACTGTTCTTTCATTTTCTTTTTTTTTTCCTCTTTTTCAAAGATCTGAGTCATTTCAGCTTGAAATCCCTAACTTAGAGCAAGCCATTTTATCAGTGTTAAGATCTGATGAGCTGAGCTCCACACTCTCCCACAAAAAAATCAAATCCCTATGCTTACAGTATCCCATGAAGGATGTGATATATTAAGTATATGTAGAAACAGCTGTTTTGTGTTTTATTGCTGGCCTAGAGAGCTTGCTTTCCTGTAGTGCAATTTCTTCAAACAGGGTCTTTTAAGCTGTGTGTGACAAAATGACATTTCAACTTAGACTCAGTTGTTTATAGTCTATCGTCCTGCCCTAAATTTTCAGAAAATCAGGACAAGTTGCCTTAGAGTCACCTAGAGTTAAAGGAAAATTCACTCAATTATTCAGAGGTATGTATGAACGAATGTACCACGACGAGAGACATTCTGGTTGCCCTACTCATAATGAAAGAGAGAGACAAACCCCTGCTTCTACAGCTGTCATTTCCTTAAACTGACATTATTTTATAGTATTCTAAATAACATTAAGAGGTGGCTCTCCTTTAAACAGGAAAACTGTGTTTTAGACTGATTGGCCTTTCACTGAGTCTGATATGCTTGTTCCAGGTACAGTTGCTCAAGGAATATGAAAGCAAAAATACAGAAAAGTGTAAATATAGATATATATCTCCATGTTGCAAATGGCCTT
Organism: Limosa lapponica baueri; assembly: GCA_002844005.1. Taxonomy (NCBI): domain Eukaryota; kingdom Metazoa; phylum Chordata; class Aves; order Charadriiformes; family Scolopacidae; genus Limosa; species Limosa lapponica. The sequence goes on along the minus strand of KZ506340.1, from coordinate 59,051 downwards.
TGTCCTGCTTATTTAAAATAAATCATAAAAGTTTGCATGCCAGAGAGACAAATCCGACTTCCATCTGCATTCTGTTGATACTTCTTTCTGTGGAACAGCTTTATAAAATCTGTCTTGTTAGTATGTTTTAAAGAACAAATCAGTGGTGAACCCTTTGGGAAAAAGATGTCAAATCAAGAATGCAGTGTAAAATTATCTTGCAACTGTAATCTACCTCTAACAAACTGGAAACATTGTAAATTGCTAGTGTCCTGTTTTTAATTTTTCTTGTAATGGGAATAATATTTTCTGATAAAGCATTTGCCAATCTTTTTTTTTTTTTCTTTGTGGGAGGAGGGTTTGGGGGTTTTTTCAGTGTTTTTGATGAAAAATATATAGGTTTTTAATGTGTGAATGTAGTAAATTGAAAATTAAATATTGATTCACTGTGAGAACAGATGGAAATAAACAATAGTGGCTAGAATAGGTATCAAGCTGCTATTGCAACTTTCCAGGAAGTTAGTGCAATTACTTTTGTTCTGGGGCAAGTCTGAAGGGAATAAGGCCTAGCTGAACAGGTTCAGCTTACTAGACACTAGTATCAGTTTTCATGGAACAGCTTTGTAAAAGTATAGTGTTACCCAGCATTAGGGACAGCGTATACAACCACACAAGACATCCACCATTTTTCTGAATGAAGCCTCTTTAATTATGTAATGTTGAGAGTTTATTTTCTGCCTTTATAAATTTCATGATATATGCCTTTTTTCTAGATCTATTGAGCTCTACAAGCATATTTTGAATTAAATAATCTGTAAGCTTCTATAAGAAACTATGCATATTTTTATTACATACAAGTATGGAAGCTATTCATACGACAAGGCACTTAATAAATATTGATCATAAACCCACTTTAAAATGTAGCCATTTCCATTAATTTCCTTACCTTGAAATGAATATGATCTCATTCAAAAGTCTTCTGACATTTATGGAAGTCTCCCTTTGACTACATATCACTTGGTTGGGAGTCACTGTCTCTTAAGGTGTCTTTGATGAGCCATTTCACTTTCGAAATATCCATTTGAGACTTCTTTTCGCGAAATGGTCATATCTCAGACGTTTATACAAATAAAATATTGACCTTGAGAAGAAAAATTTAGAACAAGAGCAGAATGCTAGATATTGAGGGAAATATAGACTGATACAAGCTATATTATTTTGAGTGTCTATAATAAACAGACTATTCCTTGAAAAATACAAGTTGTTTGTCCTGGCCTCCTCAGTCTGTTTGCATGCTCACTATTTATATAGTTTCGTTTTTTCAAGATTGCATTTCTCTGACCGACATGGGGTGTGTAGGAACCCCCACCCTCTCCGACTGTTGAATCCTTTGAATACTTATGGGAAATCCTACTTCCTATTTTTCTTCTGCCAAAAGGATTATGAACCTGACTCTCCTCTTATAGGGCATCCAACAAGGGAGACTAAGGGAGTCCCTGAGGCTCTTCTTCTTTGAATACCTCCTAAGCCAGTTCTAGAAGACTCCCATAAAAACTGACTGCCCTTGAGCCTAAGCCCTTCTGTGCTTAGAGCTGACAGATATTTGAATTAAATTCTCACATACTAGTGACTGCGCCATGAAGCCATGGCCGATTCATTCCTTATTCTTGAACTGTTCCACCTTGCATGGAAAAATTAAAGATTAATTCAGTTAGAGAGGAAAGAGAGTCAGAAGAGCTGTGTGGGATGCCACTCAAGGGATTTAAGTGAAGAGAGAACACTTAGCTTCCAGTCACTGATCAAAATATAACTTGTAAATATTTTAGACCAAATTGACCAGCCTGAAAGTAAAAGATGGAGAGTGTTCTACTCAGCTCAGCAAGTTCTTTAGCAGCTGAGGCAGACTGCTCATACCTCATATCTCATCCCCTGAGGCAGAGGAGAAAATTAAACTTGAGCTATGCATGCTGTAGATGAGCATCCCTGAGTAAAAAGTGAGGGGCTGTTTCTTCTCCTGTCTCTTGCGGTGGATGTTTGCTAAGTCTATCTCTTCATTTCTGTTTCTTTGCTTTGCCAAAGTTACCTGAAATAAAATTTAAGTGTTTGGTTTTAGAATCACCCAGAGATATATTCCGGTTTTTAGTTTTTACCCATTTTTTTCCCTTTATTTTTTATTTTAAGGGGAAAAAAATGATTTTGGTTTATCTGATCATATTTTTCTTTCAGCCACCTCACCAGAAAAATAGTTATACACACAGACCACATTCCTTATTGTTTTTGTTCCTTCTACTGTAGAATTTATTTCTCAATGTCCTTATGTAGTCGGGCTTCTAGAAAAATTCCCTAACTCCACTCATGCTATTAAAAAAAAAATGATATATCAAACAATGCTCTTGTTGATTTTTCAGTAACTTAGTAAACGGATCAAGTGATTTAAATAATGTTTATCTCAGAGTTCTTCCAAATGAATTATTACTGTGGTTAAGACAGCATGGTTTGGAAAAATTGAACAATTGTGGGAATGAACAGAACTTTTACATAGTGTTCAGGTGGATGAATATGTTAGACGATTAGGATATCAGTTAATAGCCTACTTCATTAGTGCACTAAATCTTTGCACTGCTTAACTGAAGCTTTCTCAATTAACCCTTCAATATGCAAGGATTTTTGAAAGATTCAGCCAGAATCAAAAAAACATCACACACCTGGAGATCATTGAGCAAATGCTGATTCAGGTGGGGATGGTCAAAACCAGCAAGGTCAAGGACAGACTCTGTTGAGATTTTTTTTTTATTTAGGCCTTCCACCCCATATCACTTCTGTTATACATCAGTTGCTCTAATCTTCAGTAGCTGTTTTTGTCTTCTGCTGCAGCCCAGCCCTAAGGAAAAGCATCACAACGGTTAGTGGTATAATTTTAAACTTTCAGTACAAATATGTGTTATGATCTTTTGAATCAATACATGAAATCTAATTGCAGAGCTGCAACTGCAGCTCAGTTCAGGGTTTGGTTTTTTTGTGTTTCTTTTTAAATACAGTTATGTCTTTTTATTTGTATACAAGTTAGTACTGGTGATTGCAGTTTTAGATGAGATCAAGGAACATTATATGTATTTGTAATTGAGTATGAGGAAAGACATTTACCATTATTCTAAGTTAAAGCTGTCACCATCAGAGAGTGAATATTTAGTAAACACTAACCTTGATTGCTTTTATACAATGCATTCATTCTGTCAAGTGCACAGGACCTTCCTATAAGAAGTATTTTGGAGATTCATACACAGCTGCTCAGCCTGATGCTCAACAATACAGGCAATATAAACTTAAGTCTTTAATAGAGGTAACAAGGCTTGTCTTATTGTAGTTCTTCTTTCCTAACAAAGCTGTGAATGGGCTTTAGCTAGTTACTCTCATATGCTACTTCCATTATGTGCAAGGAAGATTTGGGGGTTAAGGGGCTAGATCTGATACTCCCTTATACCTCTGCAGATGTAAAGAAAATCTTGTGGACAATTTCATCCCTTGTCTTTCAACACTATGGTATGCTCACCTGGGAATAAAATATACCTTTTAGAAAATTATAGAAAAGGAGCATACCCTGACTCTTTTTTTTTTTTTTT
>KZ506340.1:34776-54711 GCA_002844005.1 Limosa lapponica baueri | reverse complement strand
GATTTTCTTCCATACGGATTAAGAGACTTCCAGAGGTTTTCTTCTATATATTTATGTATTTAGCACTTAGATCTATCTCTTGAGATTCTACCAGTAAAAGGGCAGCAGGGTGGGAAAGCAGCAAAAGTTGTGAGCAAATTAGGAGTTGGAAACCTACTCCTCCTGCTGGTCCCAGAAACAGCAGACACTCTTGCTTCTGCCTTACTTGCCAGCCATGAAATCTGGGGGTTTATTTGCTCACAGAATACATGAAATCTCTAGCCTTTTCAAGCTTCAGCAATGTTGTTAGATTTTATGTCTGAAACGAGTAGAAATGGAAATCAGGAGAAATCTGCAGCTATTTGTCAATGTGATGCAATGCATTTTGAGAGTTATGCTGTATATTTTCTTCTTACACTACCTTGCATGTGTGTGTCTGTCTATACAGATCTTATCACCTACAGGGTTGGAGATTGCACTTATGGACAGGGTCCCTTTGGTTTCTGTGTTTCTAAATATTAAGATCATTCAAAGAGATATGAGAACAGGAAAAGAAAGAGATATGAAGTAAATTATGGATGTCATAATCAGAGAACAGGAATTTGATTATGGAGACAATTGGAAATCAGTAGTGAAATGTTTTGAGGGTTTCAACAAGGTTGCAAGCTTAATAAGGGTTTTGACATCAAAGCTTTGAATGATGATAAACAATGAAGCATCAGGAGGACAAACAAAGGAATGATAAAGCACCCCTCAGGCATCATCAGATTAGATTTTTTGGCTTTATGATATAAATGTGTTATTCAAAAGACATGAATGCATATCTAAACAGAATAGAAAGTACTGCAGTATGCTCTGATATCATTGATTTCACTGTATTGATGTGTGTGTATATACGTACATATACACACATATGCACATATATATAGCTGGCAGGCAAAGTGAGTTTGAATGCTGCACCACCTAGAGCAATTACATGTAAGCCATCTCTTTCTGAAGCCAAAAATAACAAGAACAGACGTGTATCATTGGCTCTGTAACGGTTCAAACTCAAGGGTATTCAATTACTTAGTGACAGCTGATGATTAGATTAGGTATGTCCAATAGAAAACTAAGGGTGAGAGAGGTTTTCATGGAAACAGAAATGCTCAGAAGCAATTTCACTTCTAATTATTTTTCCTGAATTATTATTTTTTGCTTGTCTTAAAAGAGGGTGCTATGTATTATGAGAGGAATCAGAAGATTAACAGCATTTATTATCCACTGAGAAATGGGCCCCTCTTTTCCAAGAAAAGGCAATTATGGAAAAGGTTACTTCCATACACTCTGATGGAAGGAGGGTTCTGAAAAGATCAGGTAGGTGAATGCAAGACAACCCTACAAGCTAAATAAAATCAGAAAGAAGGCCAAGAGCCACAGTGCTTTGTGCTTTGATGAAAGACCAAGAGGAGGATGTTAAAGCTCTCTATGCTGTATCTCAAAGAGAGCAGTAAATATGGGCCATCTAAATCTTGACTCATATGGCAGAAATGCAGAGATTCAAAAGGGTCTGATCTTAATAAATATACCAATTTTCAAAGAACTTTCTGACCTGCCAACTAGATAACTGGTTCTAAAGATAAAACTGTATTTTAAGTCATTTCTAGTTTAGGAGTAAACACAAAGAATACTTTGACAGTTTTCATGCCCTGTCAGAGTTCGAGTAGTTTCAGAGAGTGTCTGCCAAAGCAGTCAGATTGTCACATGTGATGTTTCTGTTTATTCTTAAACAAGAAGTGACCAGATACAGTATGTAAACACCACAGCAGATTTATTTTCATACTACTTCACTGGTATTCTGATATCACAGATAAATCTTCCATCTAATGCCTGAGATAAAAAGCCAAAAACATTAGTGATTTCTAAAAGTTGTCTTTTATTCATGGATTATATGAAAAATAGTTTTCCTGGATTATCAAACAGAATAAGAGCCAGCCCCAGCCAACATGAAATTATTACTAAGCTTCCTTGAGGTTTGATTTTCATATTCAAAAGCCCCATGAATATGATAGGATTCAAACAGAAGGCTGGAAAGAAGCCAGAGCAGAAGTGCCTCTGATACATTTCATGTTTAAATACGTTAATTCAGTAAGATTCATTTCTTATAAGCCTGTTGGTTAGAGAGACCGTTAGAGCCTTGGGACTGCTATCTTCTCTAGACAGCACCCTCCGAGAACTGGGTCCATCAGAGGGGTGATCCAGGTGATACACAAGGGGAACGTGGATACAATTCCAGGTATCTGACAGGAAATACAAATACAGTGGGATGCAAGATTCAGGCAGACTCACTCCTACCTTATGTGCCTGAACATGTGCCTGTGAGTGTCTGACCCTTAGTCGCAGATTAGATGACCTACGTAACGTAAGATCCAGTTTCAAAAGCAGGTGATACTTGTGTTTCTTTGCAACAAGGGTACCATGTCTTACTGACCAAAGGCAAGGCTATAAGAGTTAGGTAGTCAACAATGCAGGTATTCTATTACCAGCAAAACTGATATGTTCGTTCTGTAAAGTGTCACGATCACATTGCAACAGGTGGTGAATACATGGTTATTGAATTAAGTTCCTGTAAACATAGGTACCTCATTATACATTTATGCCTCTTTAACTAAGCTTTCTTTTTATCTTGCAGTGAAGAGTAATCTCTGCCATTAGCATTTATCCACAAACATGAGTTTCTAAGAGATATTTTAAGCCCTTTGTTAGCTAATGAAGCTGACTTTCTTGTATGTTCTTTGCATACTTTGCTTTGATCTCTAGAAGGTGTTCTAGCTTTGGGAAAATATATGTATCTACTGTTGCCAGCAATTAAATTGTGTAAAAATTATACTTGCTCCAAGTGAAAATATTTCAGGCCATCTTAATATCCACTCAATGTCTCCCATGCAAAACTTGTCCAGAGAGGTTGTGGAGTCTCCATCCTTGGAGATAGCTCAAATGCTGTATGGACATGGTCCTGGGTAACTGGGTCTAGGTGTCCTAGCTTGAGCAGGGGGTTTGGAGCTGGTGATCTCCAACGGTCCCTTCCAACCTCAACCATTCTGTGATCCTGTAAAGAAAATCAGGGAGAAATATGTATGTGCATTTGTTCTTTTTAACCTATATACTTTTTGTCTGGCTCTTTATGGTAGCAATCTTCTCAGATAATAATATTCACTTTGTTAGTTCAAGTTTTCTGGAATCTGTTCAGATCACCTGTAGCTCTGGCAATAATGCTGGTTGGAATTAGCTACCTTTGGTACCTCAGACATGACCACTCATCGTAGGCAATGATGTGAGCTACATCCGAGCCTTTAGAAATTACAGAAACGTTTCTCTGCTGGCTGCCTTTGTATCACTAGCTCAACATACAATATTAGGTTGAAGAGACTGGTATTTCCATTTCAGACAATATTTAAAGAAAAAAAGTATTTTTATTGATTACTCACTGCCTTTTTCCCCAAGACTTCAAACAGCTCTTTTAAAGTTGATATTCCATAGAATTGCTGTGAAAAAGCATTGATATTTGATTCTCTTCTTAATTAAAAGGCAGTGTTTCCAAGTAGGAGCTTTCCCTTGCTCATCTTTTCTTTTGCTATGTCTGTTGCAGCTGCTCTCTGTGTCATCCTTCTTCCCTGACTGAATCTGCCCACAGCATGTACAGTTTTTGTTTAATACAAGTAGTTTAATCCCTAATGTTCATGTCCCACATAAAAATCTAGCAGTGATGCATTGTTTTTCTGACTCACTTCAGGCTTCATGGTGGTAGCAATATGTATATGCCACCATTTATCATTGACAATTGTTTTTTGTTTTTATTACTGTATTAGAAGCTAAAAACTCTGTTGCAAGGAAACAAAAACAAATGGATATTTTATTTTCTCAGCTTTACTCCTGTTGTATCATATGTCAAAAGGTTTGGCAAAATTTGTCTGATTGGAGACACTTTACCGAAAGCCAAAAGTCAATGGACATATAAACAGCAAGAAGTACTAATTTTGTCTGGGGTAGAGTTAATTTTCTTCATAGTAGCTAGTATGGGGCTATGTTTTGGATTTGTGCTGGAAACAATGTTGATAACACAGGGATGCTTTAGTTATTGCTGGGCAGTGCTTACACAGAGTCAAGGCCTTTTCTGCTTCTCACACCACCCCACCAGTGGGTGAGTAGGCTGGGGATGCACAAAAAATGGGGAGAAGACACAGCTGGGACAGCTGACCCCAACTGACCAAAGGGATATCCCGTACCATATGACGTCACGCTCAGCATATAAGGCTGGGGAAGAAGAAGGAAGGGGAGGGACATTCAGAGTTATAGCATTTGTCTTCCCAAGTAACCATTACACATGATGGAGCCCTGCTTTCCTGGGGATGGCTGAACACCTGCCTGCCCATGGGAAGCAGTGAATGAATTCCTTGGTTTTGCTTTGCTTGCGTCCATGGCTTTTGCTTTACTCATTAAACTTATTGCTCTGTTTAATCTTAATAAAATTAACTAATGGTGTTTCAGGCTGCAGTCCAATGAATGCAATCTGACCACTGGGTCTCATTTACATGGTGGAGTGTTCCCCTTGTGCTTAATGTCTCCTCCGGTCTGTCCACATTGTCTTGTGACAGAGCCGTATGCCCACAGGAGTGAATGAAGCACAAGTCATGGTTCTGTAAGCACAGGGCTTTGTCAGTCTCTCCAGTTAGTGAATTAAGTGCAGTTTGTGTCCCATCTCTTTTAGTATTCAAACAAACTTCACACTGATGGTTATTAACATCTGAACAAACATCAGATACTTTCAGGGATGACTTTTTCCACAAGTGACTGTAGAAGCTAGGTCTTGACAAAATAATATTATCATCTTTTTCAGTCCTAGCTGATGAACATAATTAATCCTTTGGCATGAAAATTTGTTGAGGACTGATTCAGAATGGAAGGTGGAGAATACCAGAACTTATCTATTCTTTTTACTTCAATGTTACCTCCTATCTGTAAATCAGCTCTTCTCAAAACTGTGTGGATATTTATTGCTTTTGATCTGGCTGCTTTCGACTCTTTCTTTTTTAGCAGTAGATAATCTAAGGCAAATTTATCCTGGATATACAATAGATTTCTCTTAGCCAGTAGGGATAGTAAAAAGGACTCCTTCAAATTTGACCTTCAGTTTGTGATGGATGCCATTCATGAATGAACATTTTATTTAGAAGTTTCCATGTTACTTCACAGATAGAACTAGTTTTGTTGTGACTTGTTAGTAAGTGGGATTAGCAAAGAGCTTATATTTGGTGAATGGAAGTAATTTGTAGCTTTTAATCTTTTAGAACATTTGGAATCTGGATCATCCCTCTCACAGTATTCCATGCCCACTCTCTCTTCTTAATTTCTTGTTGTACAAATGCTAACAACTTTAATGATAATGTACCTCTGCAAGAATAATCGGTTTTCCTGATGTAGTGGAGGACTTGTTCATCTTCTTCATTGAAGCATTTCACATTTGTGCATCCTCACGTAGCGTATTACATTTAATCAGCACTTTGTGAGACCCTTGTCCTTTCAAGTAGTTGTTTTTCTTCTGATAGATGACACTTCCTGCCTCATTTGTTATTGATCCACTTGGAATCCCTCACTGACTTTCTAAAAGTGTGGGGATTTTGTTGTGTGGGGTTTTTTGTTGGTGTTTTTTTTTTTTTTTTTTCTGTCAGAGTCATTGCTGTTTTATGCCTTTGACATAGAAGCATCCAACAGCTTCTTCTTTCTGTTAAAAAAATTCTGTAACATTTTCAATGTTTCTGGATCTATTGTGTCTCACCATTTGATTTTTTTTTTTTTGGAGGACGTTTTTTTAAAACTACTTGTGTGGAAAGGTCATTGCATAAAACATATAGTAGACATACAGATAAACTGGTCTCATACAAATTTTACTACTTCTAGTGGTACCATTTATTGGCTCAGCTTGTAGACTAAATTACTTAGTTGACCTTTTTAACAGATAAAAGTCAAAAGAGAGAACAGATTGTGAAGAAGGGAAGAATGTGTATGTCAACTGAAATTTCAAAAACTTTTTGCAATGTATCATAATGTACCATTATCAGGCCATCACATCTCCATTAAAAATGGGAAGAAATAGCCTTTTTTCCCATTAGTTTTCACTTAAGAAATAATTTTAATTTAAAACACCAACTAATAAAACTTACAGGTATATTAGGAATACAGAATCAGATTTCATACAGATAGTTATTGCTCTCCATTTCAATTTTATATTACTCCAGTTCTGATGAATTTTTGTAACTTAGAAGGCCAAAATAATATAGCAATCGAAGTCTGATGGCATAGTCAAATCAAATTTGTAATCAGGAAATTTACATACAATAAAAAAATCCTTTGAACCACGTGATCTTGATGTCCAGAAAGACCAAACCTTGACCTCCCCTTGTGGAATATGGAGTAATTCTTTTAGCACAATAAACCTAAACGTAATCCAGTATACAAGAATTTGATTAGGTTTCTTTATCCCCTAGGAATATTGCTCTCTAACAAAAGGTCAAAATTTTAAACAATGCCCAGAATTTGTAAAGCTGTCAATCTCTTTGTCCTGTTTCCAGGATTTACTTCATGCCAGTTTCCAGAATTACATGCAAGTTGATGTAGAGATGAATTTGTGCTGAAAGAGCTTTGGTAAGGTCAGAACTGGTGACAGACTGAGGTTAGGGAAGCCTGGCTGGCTAAAATGCAGAAGTTTCCTCTTTCCTAAAGGAAACTTGTGATTGTATTTGCCAGTTCAGAACAATTTACTCTTCTACCACTGAATAAGAAACTAAGCAAAGATTAAATATTGGAAAAGTTCACATAAAATTAATTTCAGGCTTTAACTTCACACTTATCCTGATTTTTAATACAAAGAAGGATAATAATTAAGGTGGTGTGAAGCCTGATCTGGTAAACCTTCATTTTCATGAAAGATGGAATTTGAAAAGATAAGGGATACTAGGACAAATCTGAAGACCCTCTCAGACAAACAAGACTAAAAGAATGTGGCTCCTTCAGCCTCAAAGCAAAGCCTGAGAACAGGACAAAACCCTGCAGAATTTCTTGATTTATCTAGACATATCCGGAGGGTATCATGACTGAAGGAGAAATGTTTATCTAAGCTAAGGGGCAATATTGGTGCAAGAACAAGATATGTAGAAACCATATACTTAGACTGAAAAGGAAAAATATATATATATATATATGTATGTATTCCTAGTCACTAGAGTGGTGAGATTCTGGAATTGCTTTCCAGTAGAAATAATGTGATTAATTATCCTACATTTATTGTGATAACTAGATAGGCAGATTCTGCTTGATCTTGTTCACAGTATTGGTCAGTCCTCTATGAAGCTGCCACAAAATGACACTTGGCAGTATGTTTCCCAGAAACCAGCATTTTGATTTGCCTAAACAGGACTGGTTGAAAAACTAAATGTTCTCCCTAGTTATTCCAGGCAGTTATTCCAGGATTGTTTCTATTGCAAAACCAGAATAGTCAGAAATGATGAAGGTCCCAGTCACACTGAATTTATTTATGGTTTCTGACAGACATGTGCAAGCAAATGTCAAAGAACCCTCTTGATCTAAACTCCTAAAAATACTAGAATGAGAAAAATAAATTAATATTATAAATGTTCTGCTCTTTGTAACTGAAGTGCAAACTGAAGTTGTGGCTCTTGAATTTCCAATCTAGCAAAACAGAGTTGCAGAAGAAAAACAAATTGCAACATAGAAAATATTACATCTTCGTAGTTTTGTGGCAGTTATTGCATTTATCCACTTACAAACAAGAAATACTTTGAGTCAACACTTTTCCAAAATACATCATTTTGCCTTTTTATGTCAGGGAGAAGGTAGTGAGGAGTTCATCACTTTGATCAGTTTCCAACTCCCTCTGTGAGGCTGGTTACTACCCTTAATATAGAGATATCTCAGTCACACCTTCTACAGGAGCTTAGGTAAGAGCACAAGAGTTGCAGAACACACTATATTATTTTTATGCCTACAGGGAGACAAACTGTGCTGCTGGAACAATAAAATGTTACTAACTGTCCAGAAATCTCACATTTCTACAGGCCTCTTAACTATAAATTGCAGCAACATCCAAATTGGACTTCACCACACTGTGCTTCTGAAAATTTCCTCCAACATGAGCCTCAGAAAGACTGAATAGTTGCATGGACTAACAGGGGAAGGAAAGTCTTTCACTTTTCCCAGGTTTGATTCCTGTTCCTCTTTCTTTCATTACATTTACTATTAAATTTCAAGATGCACTACTTCCTCCTGAATGTAGGAAAGAGGGCCACTCTGCCTGGGCAGGGCAGCAGGCTGTAAGCTCCTAGTCTACAAAATGAGTATTTGCAAAAAAGAATATTCAGGAAGTGGGTTATCGCATCTACTGTAATAGAAAGATTTTATTTTCTCCATCCTGTGTGATGGGAGGATGCTAGGCACTGACGTATTGATATCGAGTAGAACATAGAATCATAGAATCATTTAGGTTGGAAAAGGACCTTAAGGTCATTGAGTCTAACTGCTAACCTAACACTGCCAAGTTCACTATTAAACCATGTCCCTAAGTGCCTCAACTACTAGTGTTTTAAATACATCCAGGGACGGTGACTCAGCCACTTCCCTGGGTAGCCTGTTCCGATGCTTGGCAACCCTTTCAGTGAAGAAATTTTTCCTAATATCCAATTGTGGTGGGTTGACCTTGGCTGGACACCAGGTGCCCACCAAGCTGCTCTGTCACCCCCTTCAGCTGGATAGGGGAGAGAAAACATAATGAAAGGCTCGTGGGCTGAGATGAGGGCAGGGAGAGACCACTCACCACTTACTGTCATGGGCAAAACAGACACGACTTGGGGAAAGTTAATTTATTACCAATCAAATCAGAGTAGGATAATAAGAAATAAAATCAAATCTTAAAACACCTTCCCCCCACCCTCCTTTCTTCCCAGCCTCAACTTCATCCCTGATTTTCTCCCTCCTGTTCCCAAGAAGCACAGGGGGATGAGGAATGGGGGTGGAGGTTAGTTCATCACATGAGGTTTTTGGGGAAAGGGTAAACATGGGGGAACTGTTTGGAAGAATAGTATGGAAAAGAACTTGGAGTCAACGATATCCAAGGAACCTAGCCTGGGACCGGTGAAACATTGCAGTGCCTGTGGAGTTGTGCTGACAGCTTTTTCATTTGTGTGATGTGTACTGTTTATGGAAAGCTTGCTTTTGGTGAGAAGTTTGATAAGCTGTGGATGTACTTGAAATCTCAGGAGGGCAGTGAGGATGACAGAAGCAGAGAGGGTTCTGGGTAGGTTTTCTTTCAGAATAGGTGGTACGTATTCAATGATTTGATTATAGAGCTTACAGTATAGGACAGTATAGGACAAGTTCAAGTCTAGTGCATACTTTCAGTTTAAAACCCAATATACATTGAAATTTGCTTAGCAAAATGTTTGGTCTATGCAGAAGTGTACGGTCAGTGGGCTCTGTTTTATATTGTTTACTTTGTACTGTAGTAAGTCACAACAATATTCAGCTGTGATTTATTTCCTTAGAAGAATACCCTTTCTTGGTGAAGATAATCCTTAGATTGATTGAGAGGGCTTTGTGAGTGTTCTTTGCACATCAAATGCACTGAAGTATCTGTAAATCATGGCTTTTTAGGGAACTTTTTCTAGAGGCAAGCATGTTGATCTTTGGTTATCCTATTTGCTAATGCATAGCAACATAGATCAACGTGTCCCTTCTCACAATAAACATCTATACATGTGCATTGCAGAATTTCATCTAGTGCACAAAATGGCATCCTTGAAATTACTTGGACAAAACAACACACCTGCAGTGTACTAAAATGAATTCACACATGCAATCGATGCAAGACATAAATATATAGCTACCATTGGGAAAAACTTTTTCTCAGAGCAGCTACTTCATGTTTGACAATTCAGTCCTGATACTCAGAGGAGACTTTTAAAATACCTTCAAAAGACAAACAAGGGAACTAAAACTCATAACTCTACCAAATACTTAAAGTCATAGACCCTACATAGACCCACAGACATATTGCTTTGTTGGTGCAATACATAAAATTTCTTCCTTCATTTCTGATCCTGAAATAACTCCTGAATATTTCACATGATTTAGGTGATATTTCTTGCTCTTCTTCAAGACTGGGACCTAATTCCCCTAGCACCTAGTCTCTTGCAAACTGCCCACTCCACACATGCTTACCAGAATTGGGTCATATCAATTAACATAGGAGAAGTTTAGCAGATACCACTTGTACTTACCCAGCATCCAATTTGAAAATTTTCTGCTCCTGCTTCCAATCTGGAGAAGAGACTCTGTTTTTTCTAGCTCTGTCAGCTGGTGTAGTAAATGATATTATTTCTTTAATCCAGACTAGTTTCGCACACATCTTTGGACAATTATGGCTGTAGCAGTACTACTGGCTTCTTTACTGCCTATTACTAAATCATAACAATGTTCACATACACTCAGTAGTCCCATGACCCAATACAGGCATTCATTATCCTGATAATTAGATCGTTAATGAATGCACAGCAATCTTCCCATTCATAGAATCTTTTAATCTTTTTATGTTTTTATCTTTTCATGTTTTTATTTTCTTCTGGCTTCTTCCTTGTTCTGGAAATACCTTTCAACTTCTTGTCACGAAACACTTGTTAGCAAGAATCCAAACTAACAAATGCCCCAGGCCTGGTCATGGCAGTGTCTTCCAGAAGCTCTGGGCTTTGCTGATGCCTTATTTAGTGGTGTGCCTTTTAAACTTGTTTAGAAACCCAATGCTGAAAAATACAGTACTCTGACAGTCTGCCTGTCAGCTTATCACTGGCTCTGTTTCACATGAAAATATCTAAGAGCAGTTAGTTCCCTTTTTTCCACTTTAAATGTGTAAAAATATGTTCCTATTTTTTCCTTCAGTGACTGTTGCTCTGCATCCCAGATTGCTTAATTTATCATTGGTTCCCATTTTCCTGAAACCTCCTCATGGGGAGAGGCCAACGCAATAAATTCTTCACTGGTTCAGGGATCTTTGGACAGAGAGATCATTACAGAATTAGAGCTTTGGGCTGTGAGCTCTTTTACAAGGACCTTTTGGTACAGGGAGCTCTACAAGAACCTGTACTGAAGGACGACTTCCCTAGGACAGAACTGCTCAGAGATTAAATGGTTCTTACAGTGGCTGCCAGCTTAATGAGAAGATACTGATTGATAGACATCTGCCAAGAAAAACTTGTAAGATAGAAGCCCAGCTTTATGAACCTCCAAACACATTAAAGCGGCAAATGCAAATTGTGTCTGTGTTTCACAGTCAGGGAGGGCATTTTTCAAAGGGAATAGTGGGTAGAATATTAGTGCTTTGCATCACTGGTGCTGTCAGCCAAGATGATTAGCACTTTGATCTATACACAATTATGACTACACATTTAATCAAGGGGATTTTCATGCAGAAAATGTGCTGGAAGTTGGTGTTCTCTGTATGCACGTAAGAATGGGAGGCCCTTCTGCTAAATCTCTTGAATATTAGGGCTTTCCGAGCATTTCTAAAATGATGGTATCTGTTACATGACTCCCTCTGAAGTGTGAAATGCAAAGAATGTTACATCAAGACATAGGATAAGGATAATGTACATTTTCTTATCTTGACTGACTAACTTTTTTTT
Organism: Limosa lapponica baueri; assembly: GCA_002844005.1. NCBI lineage: Eukaryota > Metazoa > Chordata > Aves > Charadriiformes > Scolopacidae > Limosa > Limosa lapponica. The sequence goes on along the minus strand of KZ506340.1, from coordinate 43,006 downwards.
GCTATCCCTTGTATTTTCATATCCTAAAATGCTCCCAAATCTGCCTATATGGCAGTTTCACAGACTTAACAGAACTCTGCTTCTGCCTGAAAATCGCACAGAGGATTTGTGGGGTGTTTGCTTTTGAGTCCCCATGTCGTTTTTTCTCTGGAAATAGATTAGTTATAAGCAGCTTTATTCTCCTAGTCAGAAGTCATTTAAACATCCTTCTTGCTGCTTGCCAAAGGGTTTTGATTATTGCCTGCCAGAAGAGATTATTCTCTGGTGAGATGGCATTTAGTGTCACCACCCCCCAAAACTGCCCTTTCACTGGGATGGAAAGCACATGCCTCCATTCCGAGAACTCTGCAATTCTGCTTCAGTAATAGAGTCGCTGACAGTTGTCAGTTCACCCCATATAAAAGTTGATTGTTGCCCTCCATTTGTGAGCTCACTTGGTGATACTGATTGTTAGGAAAAAGAGGTTTAAAAAAAAGAATAATTTAATTCCATCTACCAAGATAACTAAACATTCAATAGAAATAATAATAAAATAATTGTATTTATTTAACTAAATATTTAACTATAACGAAATAATAAAGAAATTGCAATTAAAAGATTATTTTTTAAAAAAATGTTGGGTTTGCCCTTATATAGGCTCATGCACTTAATAGTTCAGGAATACCAGTGGTGTTTTGGAACTGTTTAAAGCAAGGATTATGAACACCAGCTAGATTCCTCTGCTCTCCAAGCCCCTTTCCCATGGAGGATGCACCTTAAAGAACTGACCAGAGGTCCTTCTTTCATCTTGTCAGAATAGGGGGAACTATTTCAGCAGATTGTCTCTCTTGAATGTTGCTTTTTGGACATGAACTTTCTATAAAGAATGAATTGTGTTGTAGGTGTATTAAAAATGTAGGTAGCTCAAAGGAACTGGAAACGTAGCCAATGCAACTCCAGGGATGGGCAATGAAGAAAAGTTCTCTGAAAGCAGAGTTTTTCTTTTGTACAAAATGGTTATTGGGGATAGAGCAGGCCAATGCCCTGAGATACCTCTCTCTTCCTTTGCTTAAACTTAAGCAAAACAATCTTCATTACCATTCGACTTTATCTAGCATGAGGACACCACATAGAAAAGCAGAGAATGATGGAATGAAACTTGACACACAACACTATACAAGAGGAAAAGGTACTTGAAGGTTGCAGTATCTGCCTAATCTGTTCGATTCGAGGACCATTTTCTGGGGATTCACTAGCAAAATAAAATTGCTCTTAGCACTTGAATGATACATCCTCTTCTGGAGATCTCCAAGGAGAATGACTCAGAATATTGTTATGCAGTTTCAGCAGTGAGAATATTAATTCTTGGGAAGGTAAAGTGCATTTGTGTCACATGACAGTTCATGGGAAAACCTGATCTGCTGATTTCCTTTCACTTTTATGGAAAACTGCTATGAGGAAGCTCGGGAAAAATGCAGTCTTCCATGGCACGTATAAGGTCCAAGAAAATGAATATTAAGCTCAAGAACAAAGTATACAACACAAAGCTCTTCATTAGCACCCTAGTCAGGTGACGCTGTCCTGCTTTTTAGCTAATGATGCTCAGCTCAGACCTATGCTATTGATACTCTCCATCCTAAAAATATATTTTGAAGCCTGCGCTGGAAGTATATTAAGAGATAACGCTTTCTCTTGTTTTAAATTCACATCCTAAATTAATCTGTGCTAGCTACCCCATGTAGGCATAAGTGTATAAAACTAGCAAGGTAAGGTATGGGATTCCTAATTTATCAGCTGATACTTTTAAGTAGAATCTGCTTAATGAATATTCAAGTTCGAAAAGACTGTCTGAATGTGTAATGTAGGTAAGCAGGATTGATGTGTATTACTACCGCAGCCTCTACTGAATCTTTCAGGTGACTTCTCTTCCTTGTTAAGCATTTAGATGAAATAGCTTGGAAGTGTTCAGTATCCAGCAGCTCTGGAATTATTCCTACAAGAACTGCTACATAGCCTATTCATAACTTTAGAAGGATTCATAGGTAGACATGTGGCATAAGGAAAGGGGAAAGAACTGAATTTTAGTTCTGAAAACAGGGAAAAATTAATGCATGAAGGAGCTCTGACTGCTAATGAGATCATATCACAGATCATCTCTGGGAAATACCATTACAAATGGAAGGAAGGTATAGCAATAATTCTCATTAACTCAGTGGCAGCTGAATCTTTTGGAAAAAAAAAAACCTGAAATCCCTGCTGCTTTGCTGTTGTGACTGAAGTAGCTCCGGCTGAGGGTGGCAAATACATGACAGAAACAAACCTCCACCATTAATTTCAGGTCCAATTACATAAATCTAGATGAGTAATTAGATTTTAATGAAACTGAATTGTAATTCATTAGATTTTAATTGCATTAATATACGTTTTCATATGACATATTGTCTATGAATTGCATTTAGATAGTACTTGTATTTTGGAAAAGTTACCATTAATGATCAATTCACCTTTACAGTTTTATAAATCCCCTGGATATTATGGTTCCCAGTTTGTTTTATAGGTTTGAGATTTATTCTCAGGCCTTGTAAAACTGGATAAAGTATAAGCCCTCCAACCTGAAAGAGCCTTTATGAATTTGCTGGGTCTAGCAATATGGATAGGCGTAAGGTTATAAAACCAGAAATTATCATTAGGATGATCAAATCAGAGTTCAGATATAACATACATCTTTAGGTTTTCCTTGAACTGATTATGTACAAACTAGGACGCAACATTTAGAAAACAATTACCAGTCTAATCTTAAAGTAAAACTCGTTATTAGAATCATAGAATGGTTAGGGTTGGAAAGGACCTTAAAGATCATTGAGTTCCAGCCCTCCTGCCATGGGCAGGGACACCTCCCACCAGACCAGGTTACTCAAAGCCCCATGCAGCCTGGCCTTGAACACTTCCAGGGATGGGGCATCCACAGCTTCTCTGGGCAACCTGTTCCAGTGTCTCACCACCCTCACAGGAAAGAATTTCTGTCTAGTATCTAACCTAAATCCCCCTCTTTCAGTTTGAAGACATTACCCCTTGTCCTGTCACTACACTCCCTGATAAAGAGCTCCTCCCCATCTCCCCTGTAGGTCCCCTTCAGGTACTGGAAAAAATGGTGTACAGATACTGTCCTGTAACAACAATATTCCTGTTCAAAAGAAGAAATTAACAAGACTTTATTTCATGTGGCATGAGAAAAAAATCACTCTTTTTCATCTTAGTCATACAAAAATTGCCATGAATCAATGAGAGCTCCAGTCTGAGCTGACATTTTCTTTCTCATCCAGATGCTTCTATCTGTTTCTCTATGCTGTCAACTCACCTGAAAAACAGACACCTACAGAACTAGGAAGGTACAGTTACCAACTGTGATGCTGGTCCATAGCATATATCTGTCATCTTTGAGAAAGAAAATTACTTATTCTTGGCTTAACATCTCACAAGTGTTACTTTTGGAAGGTGAAGAATAAGATTTTGTTTGTGGGCTTTTTTATTTTTTAAAAAAATCTGTACAGAAGCTACATATGCCACATAAAGTTCCAATTTGCCCATGAGATAAAAGTGAAAAACAGTTCTATTGTAGAGGACTGATACTGCTTACAGCGACGTTGATGTTAACCCTCCATTAAACTCTTGATGTAAGTGAAATTATCATTATTATCTTAGTTCTCATAGAATTGGGACCTAAACCAATTCATCAGAATAAATGACCAAAGTGAGGAATTTGTGTCAAAAACGTGGCTGGTGTCTAAGTGTCCCAGGAGATTTAACTTTCGTGTAAACTTGTTATCAAAAAAGACATTGAGGCAATATGGAAAAGAAAAAAAAAAAAGGTAATTTTTTTAGATTTCAGATCAGAAGAAGTCTGCAGCCTTTAACTCAAAAACTTTATGACAAATTTTCTTAACATTTAGAAGGAACATTCTCCTCTGTCTCCATTGTAAACACACCACTTTAAAAACAAGGAGTTATTTCAAGGGCATGAAATAGGGCATATAATATAAACTACTGTTAGATTTTGACCCTGGTTCAGGGCTATGATTAGCATATTTGGAAAACGGGTGGCCTAAAAGTAAAGCACACCCTTCTGAGGGATGGCAGGCACGTACAGATCAACCAGGTGATCAGACCCAGTCAGCATGGGTTTGTGAAAGACAGGTCCTGCTTAACTAACCTGATCTCCTCCTATGAAAAGGTGACCTGCTTAGTGGATGAGGGAAAGGCTGTGGATGTTGTCTACCTAGACTTTAGTAAAGCCTTTAACACCGTTTCCTACAGCATCATCCTGGAGAAACTGACTGCTCACAGCTTGGACAGGCTGGACTCAATGGTTGGACTAAATGATCTTAAAGGTCTTTTCCAACCTAAATGATTCTGATACTATGATTCTATATGTTGGACGTCTTGTAGAGAAAACACAACATGAGTGAATGACATCAATTGGCAGGTCTAAGGTATGGGCCATGCATGTTATTTTTCAATCAGTTTTGAGGGAATTTCTGCCTAAAAGCTAGGATCTATCACATAAAATTCAGCAAATTTTATGATTGTAATCTTGTGTGAGAGTCTGAGTTAAGTATGGGTGGCTGGGTAAGCAGGCTCTGTAAGCAAATCTTCACATAAGAAAAAAGCTTGTAATGGAGGTGCCATATCGGCTTTGATTCTGGACATTCCTAAATGTTGAGGAAGACTAGATTGTAATTTTACAACATACCTATAGCAAAAGAACACCACACATCTGCACTGCCCCAGAAAATCAGAAACCAGATTATTGATAATTAATTGCACCTCTGCTTCTGTTTTGAGAAGGAGGAAATAAGTGTGTTCAACTCTTGCAATGCAGCAGCCTCATTATCTTCCTTGACAGCCAGCGCACCCAAGAAGAAGAGCTCTTTGTGCCACTCTGTCCTGCATTTTTCACAGAAGGGAACATGGGGCAAATAGCTCCTGATATTTTTTGGACACACTCCAGAACCTCAATGTCTTTCTCGTAGTGAGGTCCCGAAACTGAACACAGTATTCAAGGTGCAGCATCAGTGATACCACCTATTTTGTTCAGGTTAAAGCAAACATATTTACAAGGTCTTCTGAAACATATCTCTTCTATTTGAAAATACAGTAAATAAACATGTCTTCGAGACCGGACTGTGGAGATCAAGCTTATGAGGTGCAGCAATTTTTCTGTTATAACAGGAGAATGCAAATAGGTGATACATAAACTCCTAAAGGACAACATTTAATTATGTTGCATACCAAACAGAACACTTGCTGCTACTGCATGATAGATGGCAAAGCTGAACGAGCTCATATTATCTCTTATCTCTTAAGCAAATTTAGTATGATGATTGATAAAGTCCATTGTGTTGCTGGAGAAGATAGCAGATTAAATCATCTTGGATTTGTAAATTAAACAGCACAAATTTTCAAAACAATAGCTCCGTATTATGATGACTGAAAGTATGTATTTGCTTAGCAATTATGACTTGACTTAACCAAATAGTGAACAGTAGGTTCTAAAATAAGTGCATACATACAGTAACCTGACAAACAGAAATTGGCCAGAGAGCAGAAATTGTAAGGAGAATTATCCCACATTTTGTCAGTCTCACGATTTAAATGGTAGGTAAGAACCTGACACACTCGCTTTGAAGCAACCTATTGGGCTTTAGGTTTGTGGGTTCCTGGGCAGCACGAGGGAGGCACAGGGGGAAGAATTCAGCCCGCAAAGCATTTGGAGTTCAGATTTTCCAACAGCACTCCTGAACCAGGCTTAGATACTGCAAAGGACATGACATAACTACTGTTTACTCAATTACTGAATTTTGTTTGGATCAATGGTTTAGGAATTGCCGTCTTGTGAAGATATTTTTACAGGGACAATAAAGTCATTCACATTCAAATCATCCGAAAGTAACAAATAGATTGATGCTTGTCTCACTAGACTCAAGTGAAAATTCACTTCTGCATATTTTTCTTCCCATTTTGAATACATGGTAAGTACAGGGAGGCTTCAGAGGTATTCAAAGATATGCCCTGGCTTGAGGGTTTTCTTCTGACACCATATATTTTCATCAAAGATCTATTTAATGAACTTTTCACTGTATTTTTAATTAGACATCTATGGGATTTATATATATTTACTTATTTATTTATTTATTTTGTCACCCCATGCCAGAAGGGGCATCTTTCCCATTTGGTGATGAGAAGAAATTAGATTCTTCTGTGCCGTTTGTTTAGATGAGAATCTCCATGAGGTTGTAGCATTACAGGGGCTATGACAGGCACAAAGACCTATTCATTGTATTGCCACGCAGCAAAAAGCAATTGCATATATATTCATTACTTTGTGTTCTTTACATAAGAGGAAAAATTCCATCTGTCACCCTTGCTGCAGTTTACATTCCCTGTTTTATATTCCCTATTTTTAAGTGAATAGTGAAAGTAACATGCCAACAGTATAACACTGCATAGATTGAAATGAAACTATGCTGCCTAAACTAAACTAATGTAAAGGAGAGTGTTTAGAAATAGAATAGCATTTCTATCCCCTCCGCCCTTCAGTGATTCATGCTGACATAGTAACATCAGCTGCATCCAAGGGCAAGATTTTCTGCAGGCTCCACAGAGCACACTGGTTTTCAATTTTTGAAATGTTCACAGGGCTGACGTGGCTGTCCCCTGAGTTTCCTGGTAGCTATGTTACTACAGAGAGAACCAGGATTTTACACAATGTTTAATACAGAGCTCAGAGAGATGCTGTGTGGCTGTGCTATATTTAGAGGAAGGGTTCACTTAAAATTAATACCTGCCACAGAAGCACTAGACGCCTTAAAGGTCTCCTAAGAATGGACTATGGCTCAGTGTAAAGGTAGCACTGATAATCATCAGAGACCCAAAATAATCACAGACAAAATATTCTTTATGTTACTGACAAAGTACTTCTGACCAAAAAAAATCCAGCTGCTCCATGTACCTTCTTTGGCTGACTCGGGACAAGAACCAGAGTCAAAAAGAAGAAATTGGTCCATTTAGTGAAATATACATGGAAGATCGGTACCAAAGGCCAAAATGACCTTCCTTAGAACTCTGCTTTGCACCTGGCAAAAATCAGTAGGCTTCTGACTTTTTATTAACTTAACTTCAAAGTTCAATCCCCTGCTCAAAGGGGATTGAACTTCCTTTATCCACTTCCTTTGCTCGATCAGATGGTCTGTAACATCCTTCCTCTATGATGTCCATGATGTCTTTGATAAAATAACCAGTTATTGAAGCAAGGGCCAGTAAATGACCTGACTGTCATGCTCCCTTGTGAACATTATTCCTCTCTCTCTTTAGCCCAATGAATCGTGATGTCTTTTTTGCACCATGACAAAACATTAAGAGGGAAGGTAGAATGTGCCCTTCATTAATTTAAATGACTTGCAGCACAGTACTAAGGGTATCTTTCTAGAATGATGTTGGTTACAGGACATCCTCAGAAAAACTCGTTCCCCACATCCTTGGCAAATGTTTAATTTCTGAAAGGGAGAGCAGTTTTTTCTCTATCCTTGTCCTCAAAAGAAAGCAGTTCTCATCACTGTTTTTTTAAAGCAGGACAATCCCTTGGTCGTGTCTTAGGGGTGCTCTGAGAAAATCTCTCCTTCTGGTAGATCTTTGTTGGACACTGACCCAATCCAAGCATTGAATTTAGCTATGTCATGGTTAGTGCAGTCTGGTCACATAAAAAGGGCAACTCTAGGCACCAGAGAGACTTGAGGGTAAAAAATGAAACAAAACACGTGTTTATTGATTCAAGACTAAGCAGCTGTCATTTGGGTGGAGGAAGGGAAGAGGAGTTCAAGTTGAAGTTTTCAATCTGATGCTTCCCTCTGCTGTAAGAGCATCAGGATTTTATTCAAAAGCTCTGTCTACGTGACAGAGTTTCAATGGCGAAGGCTCTGCAACTACAATTGCATCCGTGCTCCATCCCCAGCCCCGATCCAAGACGAGCAGAAGCTTTTCTGCCTTTTTATGACTCTGATATAAATGAAGAAAGCAAACAATCAGAAGTTCACGGGAGCTTTGGGAACAGCATGGTGTCAGTTTGGTGGGGTGAGCTCTTCATACTCTCAATCAATGGAGCTGGCTTGGCAAAAGCTCTGAGCGTGGCCTCCCCCTGTGCTCTCAATAAGCAAGATGAGCAGTGGCTCAGGACACAAAGCTGCAAGTACTGAAT
>KZ506340.1:7967-29395 GCA_002844005.1 Limosa lapponica baueri | reverse complement strand
CAAAGCCTTGAAATGTTTGTCTGTGGTCACTCAGATGTTCCTGAACTCCACAAACAGGATTACATGCAAGCCTGTGGATCTGCTTTTATTTTGATATCTGCAACATTTCAGTTGGCCAAAAGTGAATTTGGGCAAATCTCGCCTATAGCATTTACATAACTACCCCCCAGAAAAAGGAGACAAAACTAAACAGGCAAGGATCTGTTTTCTTCCCCTTCTTTCTTGCCTTAGCTCATTACCAACAGCCATGTAGGGAGATCTTCGCATGCCAGTCTCTGCTCTGCAGGATATTTCACATACAATAGACTCACTTTTTGTGCTCTGCTTTATACACCAAAACTCACCAAAGCTTCTCCCAGCAATTTCTCTCTACCCCTAACTTGACAGAGAATGGTCTACGTAGCAAGGTCTGATTTTACTATGTTTTTGTTCGTTTTACAAAGTAAAGCAGGCCAGTTATTAATGTAGTCTGAAGATTTATAAATAATATAATAATAGCTTGAAGAAGTTTGGTTTTTATTAGATTATAAACATATTCAGGTTAATCTCTAAGGCCAAAACCCTCACAGTTTATTAGAGAAGGACAGTATTATTACTGTTAAATTATCAAGAAGCAACCTCAAGCTATTATTAGGATGAAATTTTAATTAAATATTCAGTATCAAACGACTTTAAAAAGACTTGCAAAAAAAAGCCATCAGATTAGAAGGAAAAAAAAAGTAACAGTTTAAACTCTAGTTCACTTTTTTGGCTTCTCTTCTTTCTTTCTCATCCTATTTTCTGAATTTATTTTCCCTTACTTTCCCTTATTCCGTTCTCATTTCTCTATTCCTCAGCAGCTGAGCCCTTTCTGGTCCGGGAAAATGTAGTATACTTGGAACAGGATATCCATGGAATCTACTTTGTTCTAAACCTTCTCCCGAAGCTGCCTTTTGTCACCAGTAACTGTGCAAAGAATCCAGGTAACAAGATTTTTTAGTTTTTTCATAACACTATTTTTAGGTATGTAAAATGATGTGAATATTCCTTCATTATTTATCAGCTGAGCTGGGACATAAAAGCTAGGATTAACAAATAAGAGAAAATTCTGCCAAAAAAAGGAATGGTTTTGCAAAGCATTGGCCATCTGTAGGTCTTGCAGTGCTGTATAAAGGAGATTCAGCTATTAGCAGTATCAAATGCCAGGCCAAAGCCTGAGGCACAAAGTGGGAACGTGCCTTTCCAAAAGCCACGCTGAAGACTCTAAATTATCAGGCTAATTCCTCAGGTACTATACCCAATAGCCTCTCCTAGCAAAGCAATATCAGAGCTGCTTTGCTTGGTAGAAAGGCTTAATAAAGGCCAATATGAGTTTTGTTTTCTCAAAAGCATGTAAGCAATTTGAAGAATGTAGCCACAGACATCTATACGTATATGTATACGTATGTGTGTTATTTATCATTACATATTTCTTCTCTTTGCCTAATATTTTGGGTATTCTAGATAAAATGAGATGAAAACTCAGGAAATACCTTAACATTGTGAATGCAGAGGGTACAGGTGAGTAATTAGAAATTTTGCAGCATAAGTATGAGATACTATGTACTATGTACATTCATTACTCAAAGGCGGCACTACAGTGAAACACCATCCTTTCCCCCCCAGTGAACTACATTACTTAAGGAAAAACGGGTATATGTGTGCAACAGTAACTGTACAGCATTTCTGTGCTTGATTGTCCTGGACATTTCAGTGCAATATTGCTGAGGATGCACTTAAACAGAAATAAATACAGTTTATTTCTGTAAGGGGTTATACTTGTGTTTTGAATGTATATTTGCCTTTTTCCTAATTTTCAAGTTTTAATCGTGAAACGGCACACTTATTTGTAAGGTTCTGCTAAGCTCAATATATTCCATTTTCTGCATTCTTATAAAGAACAACAAAAAATACTAACTGATCTCTTGAAACACTTTTTTTTTTGGAGAAAAAAAATCAGTATGTTTTGCAAATGGAATTATATTAACTTAGCTGCCCAAACATTTTTAAAAGCCTGACTGTTGTTTGAATTACTAAATAGCTCCTGTAATTTATAGCATGGCTACTCTTGTTTATTTGGAAGAAAAGTTATAAACTAGTCATAGTTTCTTAATTATTATATAAATTAATGGGGAAAAAAGGAATTTAAATCATTCACCAAATATTTTCCAAATTATGAGACAAAAATATATAATAATTCAATGGAATCTTGGGAAAACATTATGTAAAACACCCTAGGTACTGCATAATTTTGTAATAAATGCTGCTGACATTCCACTTAACCAGAGCAATTTAACACAATATATTTGTGTTAACTGCTGAATAGATTGCTGAGATTTGTACAGGCTACAGTTTGAGACATTAGTTGATTGTCAGTTAGCCAAAATGAATCAACAAATAAAAATATTACTGCAATCAACCTAGGAATGGTGCTTACGAGCACTTGTCCTTGATCGCAGCTGCCTTACAGTTTTGCGCAGGTTTCCTTTCCACTTTCTGTATCTTCCTGGCCTCTGTCAGTTCTACAGCCACTGGTGGTGCTGGTCCCATTTTGCCTGAGGGTACCGTCAGGAACTGTTCTGGAAGAGGGTGTAAGAGCCCCCAGTTGCCCTCTCAGAGAGGTTTCAGGCCTTTCTCCTCTTGCACTCTTGGCCAAGTGCAGAACTGGCATGTCCTAGGAGCTCTGGAGTTGTTGAACACGTGCAGGTTGCTTGGTGCTGCCCAAGCCTGGTGGTTCCCCAGGGCATGTGCAGTGATGGTTCATCTGTGCATAGCTGCATTACAATTGATGCTTCCAGGGTATACACTTGTTTTCTTGCTTCTCCACCAAGCTGCTACCCTGTGCATGTGTCATAAGCCCAATGCTTCCAACAGGTAGCCAATCTATGGGTTGTATACAAGTTCACTGTTTCATGTGTGTGCCATTAACACTGGTATTTCTATGAAGCCACAGCTGCTCTGTGCATGTGCTTATGACTTATCACATAGGACAGGATGAGCTGCGGTATGCAGTTCTCTCCTCTCTGAGAATAGGAGCTGATAAACCTATTAACGTTTCTGGAACAGAAAATTGCAGAGATTTCACTCTTTATCCTCAGGCGCTACAGTCCTAAAATACCATGATTACTAATAACGATAAACAGCAATGAGTTGGCAGTAACAACTTCAACACTTCAGTTACAAAATGGGCTACAGACTAGGCTTCAGCTGGACTCAGTAACAAAACCAACAGCGCTTGTAAACCCATCCAAATTATTTAAACACATTTAAAACAAAAGAAAGTAAACCGAAGCACTTGGCTGTAATTAGGAGCTAAATAAAAGGCTGTAAGAGATACAAAGAATTAAATGAGTCTCTGTATCTATATAAAAAGTCTATGTGAATATGTATGTGCGCATAAAGCTACTCTATATTTACATCTTAAAAAATCATTCATTTAAAAGTTCAATGAGCAAAATCGATTACAGTTACCACATGCAACCAATGACTGTCTTCTTACGGTATGTAAGAGAGAGTAAAAATCCTAAGGACACTTAAAAACACAGTACCCAATGACCAAGTCATTCAGGTCACCACAACCTATGCTTTCAGTACTTGGAAGTGCAAAAAAAGTCTCATAATTTCATACCAACTGCTCCCGTTATTGTGCAACAGTTCTGACAGCAACAAGCAATCCACAGTGAATCATCCATTTAGCCATCTGAGCAAAGAAGCCACAAAAGGAAGTGAAGTGGCCACATGAAATCATGTTCTTTCCAAACTCTGTCAACTGCAAACTTCTGAGGAGCTTTTCCCAATTTTTCTCATGCTTACTCTAACCCAAAAATTCGGTTCTCTCTTATTTTCTAATACTGTCTTGGTTTGTGATTGCTTCTTCTCTCTCCATGGCACAAACCTTGGCTGAACCCAGCTAACTCTGAATTCCTGAGTGCACGCACTCAATAAATTGCCCAACTGTTGCTATTTTCATGAAGGGAACGCTGGCTAGAGCGTAGCAGCACTTCTCGCTATACTTGCTGTTCTTTCATTTTTCTGACAGTTCATGTCTCAGCCTTACCCTACTCCCTTTAATCTGCTTCCTTAGATCCTCCCCACCCATACTCTGACAGAGTTTTGAATTTCACTGCACAATTTCTTGTCCATAATGTATTTATCTGATTTGCTATCTTGTGAGCTAGTCTTGTTCATGCATTAAATGCTGTCTGAGGATGCGGGAAGGACCCATGCTGAGAACTTTGCTCTTACTGGCAGGTTAATATCTAACCAGAAATTTCAAAAAAGTGAACTATACTTTGGTTTTAAGCCTTTGGCAGTTCAGGGCAATTTTTTATCCTGCACTTGAAACTGGATTTGTCTGCCATCCAAGTGCTAGAGTACAACCTCCTACTTTATATACTGCACCCACAGGATTTAGTTTTATAGCTATTTGCCTGGATAACATTGCTATGCAGTGCTAAGGTTACCTTCCATGCCTGCACACCGCTCCTCAGTTTATACCTTGCTGAATGCTCCTTTCCCATCAATGAAAGGGGAAGCAACTATTTTGGGATTTTCTCAAAGATCTACTCTTTCACTCCAACAGCTCCACCCTTTTGCTTCTCACTGAAGTAATCTTAGTTATTAGAAAATTTAGAAAATCTTAAGTAGGGGCTAACTGCAAAGTAAGCAGGAGGCAGCAAGAGTGGGAGCTGGCATGGGGCACCGAGACAGGAACGGGAACTGCAGAAAGGGTAGATGTTGTAAGACCTCTCCCCTGTGGACTATATGAGTAGGGCATGAACCAGAAAAGTAAGAAAAAGGGAAGTTCATCAATCACCTCAAATAGTGGCTGCAGCTCTGGAAGAAGCGATCCTGAGGCAACCTTTTCATCATATTATTCCAGAGCAGAACCTAATGAGGTTCAACAAGTGCAAGCGTACGGTCCTGCACCTAGGGAGGAATAACCCCATACACCAGTACAGATTAGGGGTTGACCTGCTGGAATGCGGCTCTGCAGAGAGGGACCTGGTAGTCCTGGTGGACAACAAATTGACCATGAGGCAGCAATATGCCCTTGTGGCCAAGAAGGCCAATGCTCTCATGGGATGCATTAAAAAGAGTGTGGCCATCAGGTCGAGGGAGGTCATCCTCTCCCTCTGCTCTGCCCTGGCGAGGCCACATCTGGAGTGCTGTAGAGCTTTCTGCTCTAAATACAAAGCAGAAACATCAGGCACCTCCAAATGAAAGCTCTGTCTGAGATTTTTAGCTTATGAAGACAGCTTATGTTTTAGCAGCACCTAGATAAGCGTGTGACAGTGACAGGGTACCCATTGTCCTCTGCACACAAATCATCAAAAGCAACAGTCTTTGCCTGAAAAAAATACTTTTGACAGCTGAGTAAATCAGACAGCCAGATCATAATGGATAAGGAATATTACTTTTGTTTCACACACAGGGGACTAAGGCAATTGCCTGAGGCCAGCAGGCTTCTGTAACACAGCTGAGAACTGAATCTTGTATCTTGAGTCCCATCCAAATAAAAAACCTCACCCTCATCCTCTAAGAATCTCACCAAGAGACATTAAATAGTTATTTTTCTGCATCTGTGGTACAATAAAATATGTAACTCTAAAGATGGAGAGAGAGAGGGGGCAGGGCTTATAGGAAACATTTATGAATGGCATAACACCTCTATAATTTCATGAATTTAGGTTAATAATGGAAAAAAACAATGTTTCAGAACTAAGCTTAGGATTTTACACATATCTTGCACTATCACATCTCTGGTAGCATTATGTACTGACATTATACTATACCCTTGTCACTTCTGGCAGGGAGGGCAGAGCCCTACCTTTCATTTCCCTCCATCAATTGCTTCTATTCCCATCTGCTCCACAGATCCCTCAGAATCGGCTGCTCTGCCCTCCTTGTTAACAGAGTTTTCCTGTTCCCTCTGGAGGAGTGCCTTCTCCCCATCTCAGCTGTTTTCCGTGTGACAAACTTCATGTGGGTGTGCGTTGGCTTCCAGAGTACGTGCCCCAAATACATTCCATTCTTCCTTCTGTTTCTTCTGGAAGTGAGCTACAAGTTGATGATTTAGCAGGGCTGTTCAGCACAGGCTACGTCTTTCCATCCTGATTCTCTGTCGCTTGCACAAGAAGTCAGGTACAGGGAAAAAAGTGCCTGTTTTTGGCTTAGTAGAGTGCTAGGAATTGCAGACAGATGATGACATTTGAGTTTTGTTCTGATGATTTATAACTTTGATTTCAAAATATTGAATTTACTGTATGCTGTCTCTAATCCGGATGTCACTTCCCTTGGGAGGCTGCTCTCACAACGATGCTGGCTCAGGTAAGGCAGATATCATGTCGTTGCTTTGTTGTGTGGATCTGTGGACTGACACCTTTGAACCTGCTATTTTTGCCAGGGGGGATTCTGTCTTCATTTATACCTTCTCGAGGTTTTGCCTAATCCCAGTGACTTCAGCAAGTAGTAAATGCATAAAAAATGAGCATGCTGTCGTTACATGGAAGAAGGGCTAAAAAGCCAAGATTTTAGAATTTCAGATTTTACTGCAGTTTAAAAACACATGAACATTGCATCTAGCCATATCTAGCTTTTTGCTAACTAGAAAGCACTGGCATTAAAAATATGGTTTAAAGAAGTAAAATAAACATTTATGCAATTTATCTTTGTTCTCATTTAAAATGCTTTTTAGCTGGTGCTGCCATGCTTTTATGTACATAGCATGTTAAATATTCTTATCACTCAAATATATATGCTGCCTTCTTTATTCTTTTAGAAGATTTTGGAAAAACTATTTGGGGCCTAAACCAAAGCTGAAAAATCACAATTAGGCCCTAGTATTCTAATGCACTGCACATGCTACAGGTTAACATTTTAAGAAATCTCAACTAAAGGAATGATTGAGCGCATAGGGTTAAGCACACAAATTCTGTATCATATGACAGCCTTATTTTGTAGGTTTCAAGCACTGGCAGAAAAAAAAAGGAACAGAACCCCATATATTATGCATTCTTCGCTTGTTCACTTTCTTCTCAGACGTTTCTTAACTAAAGGCTGAATGCTGGCAGAGGAAAAAGCTTTTACAATCATACAAAGTATGAACATTTTGCAAGCTAGCTCTAAGGCTTTTTTATGTCTTTCAATTAGTCTTACAATTTAAAATTCTTATATATTTTTTGATCAATGCAGACTTGATACAGGAAAGTAATTTAGTTTCTCAATTATAAAAAGAGATCTAAGTACCTGTGAACATGTATTTCATCATTTGGCAAAGAGTGCAGAGGACAATATGAATATAATTGGAAAAGCACATTTCTTCAGAGTTGCCATTGTTTACCGAGTAACTTTGCCTGTACCATATTTAGTAGCATATTACTGCAGTGAAAGTTTGTCAAAGCATTACATTTTCAGAGAGATAAAAGTATTAATTGATATGTGCGAAATGATGAACACCCCCTTCGCTCCCCCCCTGACTCCCATGTATTACACATTCAAGCTGCATCTGTGGGATTTGCATTCCCTATACAAATAAAGAGAAACCAATACAGATCCCTATAACAAACAAACTAGTACTTAAACTCAGGAGAGCACATTTGGGGCCATGAAGAATCAACTGTGTACATAAAACTAAGAACATGGACATTTTCTACATGAATCAGTCTCAAATGAAAAAGCAGAAAAAAAGAACAAAGAAGGAATTACTTCACCACAGAAAAAAACACTTTACAGATAAACCGTAGTAAAAATTAACAGTGCCATTTTCTAAATCCCTAATAAGCACGCGTTCTGTTACAGTTAATTATGCAAACATGCCTTCCCAGGTTTCAGAAATTGTTAGGATAATATTGAGTGGCATTTTCAGAGATTATTTAAGGAAAATGTTATAAGCAATCTCATTTTTTCCTTTGTGACACCTGATAATTTCCCCGTTAAACGTCATTGCTTTAGATAATAGTAGCTAATTTACATGTGTTTTATATGCCAACTGTAGCACTGCCATTCATATAACTAGCCAACTTTTCATAAGTTTCCCATTTTCAGAGTTTTATTGGAAAATGATTTCCAAATCTGAGACTTAGTTGATAAAGTTAATCATTAGTTTTTGTAGATTCATTCAAAAAGCCTTTGGATGAACGAGAAATATGGCTGAAAACATCTTACACTTAGAATTTGCCACTGTGATGGCTCCTGTAAAGCTGAATTAATTTAATCCAGTTTCTCACCTCAGATGTAGCTGATGGTTTAAGCCATACGTATATCTTACAGTAAAATATCCTATAAGTGAGTCCACAGTCACTTACCAAGCTTTGTCACAAGTGGCAGCTAGCAGTCAGCAGTTCAGAGGCCTGACCATCATAACTAAACAATTTATTTATTCTTTTAATGGACTAGGATTAGCCACAGGCCGGTTTGCAGAACTGCATGAATTCTGCAAAAAGCCTTTATGAGACTTAACTCCATAAGGAAATAAAATTGCAGACGGAATTTGATGTATAAACATAAATGGGTACATAAGGGAAAAACAATTGTTAACTTGTATGAAGTTCCCCACTGCTAATCAGAAGAGATATTTGGGAGTTTATAAATCAAATTACATTCTGACTTTATCAAATTGCAGCCTCTATGCTGAATCCCCTGGAAGTCTTACGGTTAATGCTCTGGCTGTCCCCTTCTTTACCTCTACAATCCATATTCAAAAGCCGCTAACGCCACAGCGTCTCTTTGCTAAGCTCCAAAACTTGATGCAATCAAACTGATCACCTATAGCACGAGGCTGAAGAAGCTCAACAGGGAAGGCTGAATTTTCCTGCACCACGTGGGGTCTATTTCCAGCCCCTCTGGGGCTTACTTTTCATGCTAGACAAGCTGCAACATCACAATCCTTTAATACCTTCAAGAATAAATGGCTCTGGTTTGGCATAACATACTCAGATATTCCTGTGATGTTCCATAGTTTCAAGCTAAAAAATTTCAACCTCACACAAACAAAATAAAACAAAAAATTTAATTACTTGCCACCAAATCATAATTTCTTGCCTCCTCCTCTCTTTTCTACTTGCCATTTGAATATCCTTCTTAATGTCACAAACAGCTTAAGACATTTTTTCTTTCTGTGCAGAAATCAATACAATGTTTATTGCAAAACACCTAAAGCAGTATATGAAATAGAACTCATGATCCTATTTACATCCATAAATACTTTCTCTTGCTTTTTGACAATCAGCTGTTTAGACGCTTTTTGAGGCAAAAGATGCACCTGGACCACCCTGTTAATGAAGTAACTCTGATCAATGCTATGCAACTTTGCGCCTACTATACTTTCAATTTCTACAGTATCCTGTAGCAATGAGTTTGATAATTTAACTGTATTGAATGAAAAAATTACTTCCTTTTATTTGTTTAGATAGGCTATCTGAAAATTTAATTAGATGCCCCTCTTTTGTTATAAGGAACAGAAAATTGTTCTCTATTCGTTTTCTTCATGCCATTCAATGGTTCTAGTAATTCACCACATTCTGAAGAATTATTTTTCTTGAAGCTGTGGTTTTTTTAATGTACTTTTTCCTCAGTTCCAAGTTCTTTTAATCTCTTATTTCTGTAATCTGTGTTTCTTTTCCATTATTTTTTTTTAAAGGGGGTATCCAGTATTACAGACACAAGCATAATGCAAATTTATACAAAGGTAGAGTGATACTTTCAATTTTCTTTCCTGATAACCTGTTTGTTGTTTACTACCACTGAGTTTAATTTTTTATAGAACTAGGCAAAAGGACAGCCAAATCTCTATTTTAAGCAGTAAGAGACCACTATCATGTAGTCCAGCTTTGTGTATGTATAGTATTTACTGAAATGGATCTCTCAACATTGTTTTTCCACCTGCCATTTTATCACCCAATTTGTTTGTATTACATAATTAGGATTTTAATTCTGATTATCTTCAAAAATTGTGCATCACGAGCAAATATGTTATTTTTTTTTTAAAGGCTTTCTTAACAGCACGAATACCAATACAGGTTTTGTTGGGACCTAACCAGTACCTGCCTGCTGCTACGGAAATCAACCATTTTTATTATCTGCTTCTAACTTTTACTGGCAACTAATCTAGTGAAGATTCTTCTCTCTACTTACTTACCAGTTTAGTATTGCTTGAAGGCCAAGTACCCTGCTGAAAGCTTTCTTGTCCTTGTGCAATTGCACATTCAAAAGCATAATGGATTTGTGGTGCGTGACTTTGCTTTGGAAAAGCCATATTGACATTGCCTAATACATCTATATTAAATGTCTATTATTGCTGGTTTTTTTATATCCACCATGGATTTCAGATCTGTCTAGAGTTCCCAGCATCCCTCCTAAAAGTCTTTTTAAAATTGACACCACATGTCCCGTTTCCTTCATGTGACTACCCTTAACTTAAACAATGGAGTATCCAATGTTTTCAGCAGATTAACAATGTCATACTTGAGTTCCTTGAAAACTCCCGAGTGAGAACTATTGAGACTGGGTGATTTATTGCTGTTCATTTTATCGATACATTCAAAAATCACTTCTATGATATTTCAGCTTTGGATATTTCTTCAGATTAATCACCAACAAACACTGGATCGAGCACAGGAAGCTCTCTAACCTCTTCTGCAATAAACATAGATACAAAACACTTTAAACTTTTCTGCTACAGGCTTATCTCCTTTGAAAGCTTCTTTTATTGCTGTTATCTGTCAGCTCTACCAGCGCACCACCAGCTCTCTGTCTGCCTGTGACATGTTTTAGAAATATGCATTAACAATGCCTCTAGTATACAGGTCTTTTAAGTCTTTTCTCTTTTGGTCTTAATATTGTATTATGTCTTGCCTATCACGGTTTGCTATATTTTCTTCTGGGAGAGGAAAAAAAAAAAAGTTTCATTATTATTTTTATAGGTTTAGGAAGTTGTTCCTCCAGGTTTGGTGGGGGATACTTTTATGCCCGCCTTTATTAATGCCAGAACTTAAGCTCTTTACTGGTTTTATCATTTGGACAGAATCTTTATTTGAAAGATGATTTATTTCTAATATCTTTATCCTGTTGTTTAACTACATGAACTCCTTCCAGTCCTCTTAAAAATCTTTTCTGATTGGTGTAATAATCTGAATATAGTTATATTGCCTGAATATAGCCTCCAGATATTCTATCACTTTGACATGTCTCTAACTATTTTCCTCACTTCTATGCAGCTTGTCTTTTTCAATGTCATGTTACTGCAACAGAATTTTTAAATTTTTGCTTTGTGCTTGTTCTCTAATTTTTTCATTTTAAAAAAATGTACAGATATATGCAACAAATACATCAAACTTTAACTGGCTATCTTATCTTAACGAGTAGTCAATCATAGCTTTATGACAAAAGTATTTTCTACCATAGTACGTGAGAATTTTCCAAGAAACTTCCATTAAAATCACAACAAACTGGCAGCCTAATTTTTCACTAGTATTCTAAAAACAACTGGATTTCTGGTGTGTTCTTTATTTGTTGAATCACACCACTTTGAGAAATCAGTCTTGAGAGATCGTGCTGCATTTCCATAGCAATGACTTCAAGTTATAAAACCAACTCTGAAGGCCGGGTCCTGCTCTCAGAGGCATAGTGCTTATTTCAATGTATTAAAAAAAAAAAAAAGAAAAAAACCAACAACCCACCTGTTAGTGTGACAGCTCTATGCAGAGCTAGCAACGGCAACACACCTCTTTGGAGCTTTAAAAAACATCTATCTGTACAAAAGTGTGTCTTTTGTATATCCTAAGTAGAGATGAAATGTAATCTAAACCCAAAACTTATTTTCTAAAAGTGGTAAATCGGCTTGGAATGCCACAGCAGATGACAACATTATCTAAAAAATAGATTTAGTTTTCTCCAACATGGATTTTTAGTCGGTCAGCGTACACTTTTGCTACATTATAATCTATGTTGAAAGCAGTTGTATGTAAGCATTATCAAAATTCTATAGTTATGAAAAGTTCAGTAAATTTATACCCATACTTTTAGATAAAAGACTGTAGAAAGTGAACTTGAATACTCCTGATTGCTTGTGACTATTCACACTACTTAACTGCTAGGATCAAGAAGAGAGCCATTCTGGACCACTCCATGAACACTGACAGGCACAGATCTGGAAACTACTTAAACCTGCACTAGATTTCCTCGGTCATACAAAGGGCAGTTACATTTTTCACATAGAAATGGAAGAAAAAGAAAATTCTGTGTGCATATATTTGTATACATATATTCTAAGAACAGAATTAATTTTTTAAAAGTCCCCATTTTTTAATATAAGCCAGTTTTGAATAGTAGCAATTATGGAATATATAGAAAAAAACCCTCATTATTTTCAATAAGATCATCACACTGTATGATAACATAAGTATCTTCTTTCTTGACTCCAGCTTAACAGATTGTACCTTTCTATTTGTAAAAAACTGAAACAATTATGATATGCACAAGACATTGTTACTCCAAATCTACCATCAAGTGGGTCAGGAAATGAATTTTTCAAATTTTTATTATACTAAACTTCTGGATATTCCACTATTTTCACAGTTTGTTTTTTTTTTTTTAAATGTGACTAAACTGAAGTTTAAAAAAAAAAAGCTATAGGTGCTTTTTGTTATATTACTGTTTCCTCTATCTACATTGCCCAGCTGAAGAAAACAAACATGAATGTAGTCTTTCTTCCTTATCTTTCACACAAAGAATTTGTTGAATATACATTCCATATACTGTACAGAAAGTGATCAAATTACATAAACAAAAAAGGCAATAAATACTGTTTTCATTGTTACCTCTTTCTTCTTTCTACTAAATTCACATGAAGTACCTTAGATGTTTTAGCTACTAAAATGCAGAAGTACTTGACAGTATCCTACTAAAGTGACAATTACAAGCATGTACATAAGTTCAAATTTCAAGTACACCCTGAGTACAAATTTCAAGTACTGACTATGTGCGTGAATTAGCTTTAATTACTTTCTTACTAATGTAGGGAATAATGGGAATAACAAGACATTTTTCAAAACCAAGAAGGTACTTTCACATTTCTGTGAAACTTAAGTAAAATGGCAACCCTTACCTTCTAGAGTTTTTATACCTGAACAGCACAATATACTATCAGAATGCAACAAATACTTCTTAGACCCCCTTTTAGTATTCAATTGTAAACCATTCTCCTGCGGGGCTACTTATTTGTGCACCCACCCTCTTAAACTTTTGTATGAACTGTAAACTTCAGTTTGACTTTGTCAAAATACAGTCGTACCTTGGGACTCAAAGATATCTGCAACACTATGCACTAGTGAACTCAGTAGCCCAACAAGGCCTAAAAACTTCAGGAGCAGTCTGTTTAAAAACATTGTAACGAAGACTGTTCTTTTCAGTCTAATTAAATTCTACACACGTATTGTAATAGAAAAGTAAAAATTCACTTTCTAAGCTCATATTATTAAAAAAATATTATCACACATTCCATATAAATCACCATTTTTGGGCATATATTTATTGTTCATGAAAGTATTCATACATCAGCAACCAGGGTTTTTGTAAACACCATAGGGAAATAAAAACATTGCTTACTTAAAAGTAGCAGAACCCAGCCTGTAATTTTAATACAATGATATAGTACTTTAAAAATAATGACTTCAGTTATATGCACATATATAATATATATAAATAGACACACAACACTTGTTCTTACATATACATGTAAGCAAATGCATCTCTGCCACAGCCAGGTAGGGGATTAAAAGAAATGTTTGGGTTTTTTATTCATGTTCAATACATAGCAAAGATACACTATCCATTCACTACAAAATCATACTTATACAATATCAAATTCATATCGGGCTTTTCTGCAGTGCCAATAATCTTGTAGATTCTCTTTACTGAATATTATAACTATGAAGTCTTAGAAATACAATCACTTTAGAAGTTTATGCAATATTTAACATGCTGGTCAGAAGTAAAAGATAATAAAGGAATGAAATATTGACACTACCTTAAGTAAGTAGAAAGATGAGGATGAATATTTGTAAAATACTGTAAGACTGGGAGAGAGATTTTCAGCTCACATTGTGGTAAATAATTTTTCTGTAAATACTTTATTTCTTCTTTTTAGGTACACAAGATTCACAAAAATACAAAGTGCCCTAAACTACAGTGCGTCCTTGCCCATGTGCCCAGAGACACAATCTTCTACCAGCAACACAGTAGAAGCAACACTCCTGTGAAATGTTCCCAAGAGAACTTGAGCCATGTGTAAAACAAGTTAATTCAAACTATGCAGAATGTATACATATCAACTTTCATAATAAAAATGAGTTCACTAAAGACCCTTCTGCTTCAACAACCTCTTAAGAGACAAATCATTGGCACCTCAAAAGAAAGGCACTAGACAAACACGATGAACGTCAGTACAGAAACAACATTCACTATAATCTACAGCTTGCCACTGAAATAATAACAGCACGTGTTCTTTCCCTCAAAATTCAGTACAGGTTCATAGATCTGAGAAACATGCACTACTATACAAGATTTAATATAAATTCTTATTTCAGAGAAGATGGATTAAGTTTCAGTTCTGAGCTCACAGAACTAAAACAATTTACTTGATCACAACTGACAGAAGCAGAAATGAATTTACAGATTTTCTTTTAAAAAGAAGTTCTCTTTTACCACAAAGACTTCCTACTTATCTCAGAAACCGTTTCCCCTCTGGGGATACTCAGTCAGTAGTATGTGATCAATAACTTCAGGTATTTCTGTATTTGCAGTGGCATAGCATGGCATGATGTCTATTAAAACTTCCCATACTGTTTCTTGCTTAATCTATATAAATGTAGTATATCACTCTAAGTACTATAACATACTATAACAAGATGAGTCAAATGCAACTAATCAGTGTAAAACTATTAAAAGTAATCTTACAATATCTTTTTCAATTAGTCAAGAAGTAATAGGGGTGTGAAGCCAAAGTGAAATAGGATGTAAATATTCCTTAAATTTCATTTCAGATCTGAAGCTTATAGTGAATATCCTTTCCTTCCTCCCAATTCTGGCTGCACATTGGAGCAATCACCTTCTAAATACATTCACCTTCCCCCTCCCAGTGCAACTGTGCACTTGGGACCACCTTATTTCTTTGTCGTTGTACAAATCCTCTCCCACAGATCTACTTTTACTCAAATTTCCAAAAACTATCATGACTGCAGCAGCAGTCCATCAGGAAAAGTCTCCATCCCCTATAACAAGAAGTAGCACTAATATTTGCTGTAAGTACAGAGCAAGTATTGGGCAGGCAGGTGGGGTAGTTCTCGTAGTTGCTATTCCATCAGCTCTCCTTAGGATCATTAAATTCTAAACTCTGAAATATTTTACTGGGTTGCATATTTATATTCTAAAACACGTGAAGCACATAAAAATACAGTAAATGCTCAGGGGTCATGAAATTCTAGGCACTTAATTTTCATTCTTTTCTACAGAAAGTCTGTAAACTCTTCTAAAGATCCCATTAGACACCAGCGTGTCGTGGCCCGTACCACTTCATGGCAAGGGCTAAATGATACCTTTACAGCAACCACAGAAGTCTTTCCCAGTAATGAAGATCCATTACACTGTTACCATAAATTATATTTTAAACAAAGATAGATCACCTCAGTTGTACAACACTTTACAACAAATTTCAAGTGTTTCTATAAACAGCAACAAAAGGAGCAACTTTTGTAGACGCGGAGAGAATAAACTGCCACTGGGAGAAAGTAAGAAGCTGAAAGCTGAGTGCAAGGTTGTCAAGACTAGTAAACACCTCCGACAACTACAGTGAGAAAAGACTGGGGGATGACACAAGTTTAAGCAAGTGGGAAACAGAGAGATGTGTCCTTTCAAAAGCTTTGATTTCAGAAGAATTTTTTTAATAATTTAAGCAATATAGATATCCAAAAATTTAATCATTCCCTCACATTTAAAATAAATATATGGGCTCTTTGGGCTGCAAAAGCATAAACATATAACAAATTATAAAAACAAGTTATGTATAGCTATTTAAGGGACTTACAGTAAAAACGTGTAAATCAGTTTCCTAAATAAAAGAAGTGGTTAACTTGGAAGTGGTAAAAGTCTAGCAAGTGCTTCATGTGTCTCGGACACTATTTTGTGACTGTGGTCATATATATATCTACCAGTTTATCCACCTGAGCATAAGTATAAAAAAAAAAGCATTAGTAAACATTTATTTCAGAAGCACTTTGGAGTTTACAGAAACACAGTAGGAAAATGCAAAATATTCTGAAGAAAGATTAATAAGACTCCAACAACTCTAGAGGCGCACTTCAACATGCCAGGTTATATATCTGTCACCCGAGTTCTGCATTTTTTTCAAGCAGCTGTGGGCATTATATGACACCTCATCTCTTTAACAACTGCAGAGAAATGACAAGACAATTAAACTGTAAGTAAGTGAAAGATACATAAACAAACCCTTCTCATGCCAGAAAGACTCTAGAAAATACGAGTAGTAACTGGTTTATGTTTATTTGGAATGATAAAGGTTTCTGGAAAAAAACCACTGTTTTCTTTTTTACCCAGAAGTCCTCACATTCACTTTACAGCCTCATGGGCAAATTACTCTGAGAACTGAGTAAAGAGTGTAATTTCCATGGGTCCTGCTGAAATCAATGGAATTCTAGTGGTCACAACAGTTCAGCATATGAATTAAAACACAGGATCAGCACCTGGTATATAAATAAATTAAAAAAAACAAAAACATGAAACAACTGAAAAAAAGGCCCTTTACTACAGATTAAACACTTGCTGCAAATAAAACTGCAACTTCTACTATTCCAAAGTTCAGGACTTTACTATGAAGTTATATGAAAATGCCAAAAAAAGGACTGCTGAGGAGACTCGTCCGTGTGACTTGATCCTCTTAAGCTTCATTAAGAAAAACAGTTAATAATCACAACAGTTGAAAGGTGAGATTCCCAGGTCTGAAAATACTCATTTCCAGCCACACAACAGTATTAAAGGTAGTGTTGATAGGGAGCTTATCTGAACGATAACAAATTGTTAGTATCTACTATCCTGAATCCTGGAACAAGCAGACAAACTATATGAAAAGTAGAAATCTCAGATTTCAAATTAAACTAACGGATAGTTTTTGTCATTGCTATCAAACTAGACTGCTCCTAAATCAAAAATGAAAAAGCATTTCCTAAATTTATAATTATTGGAGGACTAGTAAGATATCAGCTTTAGAATCTTTAAACATTTAAAAAAACACACTAGAACTGTGTCTGCAATTAGCAGACAACATATAACAATGGAAGTTTTAGTATATTTTTTGCACCTTTAGGGGTTTTTCCCCCTCAAAAAAAATCTTTTCCACTATCAGTTTCAAACAATTATTTTTTTTAAATTTCAAAGTAACATAGGAAAAAACATGCTACTTGTCAGTATCCATTAGTCTGCACCATGTACCGAACAGAACAAATGGAAGTAAACTAGAAATCTTTCAGCAGTCCTTTGGAACTCAATCATTCAAATACTTTACTTTCTTAAAAAAAAAAAACCCAAACAAAACCCACCAGTGTTGTATCACACATACCTGTTCAGTGTTTTAACCACAAGCTAGTCATACATCAAAAACTCCTTGTGTGCAAAGCATTAATAACAGTAGGTGTAGATTATTCCACACACTGCAGACATGCATCTTGCAAGAAGCTATCCGGACAATAATTTAGATTACAGCATCGCTTTGATTAGAAACACAACTGCAAGAATAAAGGAATAAGTATGCCAAATTTTTGTTCTACTTTGGTCATGTAAAGGTATCCCATGCAGATGTTCCGGAAGCTCAGCATGCAAGTTACAAAGTTTAAAATAAAAAAAACAAAACCAAAACAACCAGAAAACCAGCATTTTCCCTGAATATTCTTGAACTACAATATCTAGTAAGACAGAAATCCAATATTCTTATCTTTTTAGTCTTCAAAATTCAAATTCAGTAGTAGTGCATATACATTCAAGAGATATAGTAATTTGAACATATCTATAATAAAGACATTTAATAACAGCTTTTTCAGCTCTCAATTTATTTCTTAATGTATTCAATTCGTTAGGAAACAACTGCAGCAGCAACAGCTCACATAAGCCACTGTTCTTGTTCTTTTCTATACTTCTCAGACCACTTCTGAGTGAGCTCTAGGTAAACATTTGGTTTATGAGGCTTATAATCAAGATAAACCACCTGTCCAGTCCGTTTGGGGACAGCTTTTTCAATCTGAGTTCCCTCATGCCATTCATTAAAAGATGTAATAGAAATAATTTCTGGTCGCACCAAAAGGGCAGCGCTGAAGGCAGTCTCATAGTACTTCCCATTGACACGATTACGGGTGTTGTGGTTGTTCCACGGTCGGATACTGGTATCAATATACCCTGGCCCCACACTTGGAATAAACATTAAGTTGTTACTATCACAAAAGGCTTTTAAACTTGCCCAATTATGATGAGATGAGCCATAGGAGAAGCCATTGGTGGCAAAGTACGTGTACATTCCATCAAAGCCACTTCTGTGAATGTCGTGCTTATGTCTTTCTTCCACGAGAAGTGCAATGAATAACGCATCGTACGGAGTATTTCGAATACTCTGGGATCCAGAAACAGTTAACAGATTTGCCCATATTTCAGGAATTGTTACGTAAGAATCATAAACATAAAACATGGGAAGAAATCTGCCCGTGCTGGTCTTATGCCTGTAAAAGGCTGGATGGCCTCCATATCTATAAAGCAAACAAGTATTGTTAAGGCAAAATTTGCCATTTGGAAAATACCGTTTCACAATCTGAGCTGAAGACTTTTCCTAAAAACTAATTTAAAAAGGCAGTGCATGCGCTTCAATACATAGCGATTCATACCCATTTTCAATCCAGTGTTTGCTGAAGTATTAAATAATGAATCTGCAAAGAACCTTTAAATTACTACACATCAGTAACTTAGTATCAAACTGTGCTATAGGTATTTGTTTTCTCTGAAGGGCACTCCTCTAATTCAGTATGAAATCAGGCAGTGTAAGTAGCCTTGATAAACAAAACAACTAGTAGCCATAAAGCATTTTTCAAGCTGAATTAAAATCATTAGAGGTCAACACGTTAAAGCTCTAGCTGCTAGTTTGTTACTATAAAAACATATGTTTAATTTATATACCATGTAGCTAATACTTTAGCTGCTTTAATCTGAAGTATCATGACTTGTGATACTAATGAATGTTGAAAGCAATTTACATTTGAGTATCTATGTAAAATTCATGCTTCAATATTTAGAAAACAGACTTTGAGTTTTGTACCACTGAAACACAAAGAAAGTTTCTTATAGTTTTCTTCAGTCTCAGTACACACTTTTATATATTCTTCCAAGCTTTAGATAATATACAGAAGTCCCCTAAACCAGCATGTAACAAACCCCAAAGGAAATCATTCTGAAAGCACTCACTTGTCGATGATGTATTTGACATTGTGGTACATACTGCGATCATCTCTATCTTTGTAAGGTTCAATATGAAAAGTGACCTAAAAGATGAAAACGTAGTTAAGAGCAAGACAAACGTAAATTACTATTGAATACATGGCCACTGTATATAATAGGAAGCAAGTGCCAGTCACATTAAATATAGTTCTTTACAGAGCAAACATTTTCATTAATCTATTTTAAGAATAATCCAACCTTAATTCAGCTCCTGCACTGCTAAGCTTCAGATCCAATGAAGTTTGGTAATAAAGTAACTATTTAGTTTTTTACCTTAAAACAAACCACTGCTTTTGTTTTTCACAGGCTACAGCCAGTAGTAAGTGTGCTTCAGAAAACTTAAACTATAGCAGAAACTACAAACTGAAATAAAGTACTATCTACTAGAATGTCAAAGAACTGATTAACCAATAAGAAGTTTAATATTTAATTTCTAAGCAACATATTAAATTTGCTATAGATAATCCTCCAAGGAGAGTTTTCAGTGTCAAAATAGATTGTAAGATATGGGATATGAAAACTTTAATTTAAAATTTCATAAATTTATTAACAGCAACATACTCTTGGAACTAAATCTAATATAATGTACTCCTACTGCTCTGAATTTCAAGCTTGGAGATTATGGAATTATTCAACCTATACATGTGAAGCCATTTCAATGTAAAATGTCATTGTTTTCAAATATAAAATTAAATGGAAGAGTATATTACAATAATCAAAGCAATTATTTTTTTTCAGAAGCAATTTTAGAGCAAAATGCATTTAATAAACGATTCAACAACTCTGCAACAGTAGTA
This sequence comes from Limosa lapponica baueri, assembly GCA_002844005.1. Taxonomy (NCBI): domain Eukaryota; kingdom Metazoa; phylum Chordata; class Aves; order Charadriiformes; family Scolopacidae; genus Limosa; species Limosa lapponica. Next base: position 9,035 of record KZ506340.1, on the reverse strand, counting down.
AATTTCCATTGTAGAGCCAATATCTACCTCTATTAGGTACAAACTACAGAAAAATACAGTGTTAGACTAAATCACTAGGACTCACAGGACAGGTTGAAGAGTACTGTAATTTCGTATTTCATTTCCAACTATCAAAACCAGGCAAATCAAAAGGACATATCTTTTAGCAGACTTGCATTTAGCAGACATAATAGAAATCTATTTTGTGTGTTGGTTTTGGTCTACCGACATTCCTAACACTTAACTATAATAACATACTAGTTCAAAAATGTTTAAAACCATTACAGTGAAGGCACCATTCCCTGGTAGCATCTATACTGAATATCTCTATTCCAGTAACTATTCCAAGCAGTTACAGCAGTTCCATCCATATTCCAATCATTACTACAATATTACATGCATTTTCCTTGGCATCTTATTTCATATTTCAAGCACAAACACAGGCTGGGCAGAGAAAGGATTGAGAGCAGCCCTGAGGAGAAGGACTTGGAAGTGTTGGTGGATGAGAAGCTCAACATGAGCCAACAATATGCACTCACAGCCCGGAAAGCCAACCACATCCTGGGCTGCATCAGAAGAAGAGTGGCCAGCAGGTCAAGAGAGGTGATTCTACCCCTCTACTCCACCCTGGTGAGACCCCACCTGGAGTACTGTTGGGGGCTCCAGAGCTGGATGCAGAATAACGACATAGACCTGTTGGAGCAAGTCCAGAGGAGGGCCATGATCAGAGGCTGGAGCACCTCTGCTATGAGGACAGGCTGAGAGTTGGGGTTGCTTGGCCTGGAGAAACCTTAGAGCAGCCTTTCAGTCCCTAAAGGGGGCCTACAGAAGAGAAGGGGAGGGACTCTTATCAATAAGAGTGGAGCGATAGGATGAGGGGTAATAGTTTTAAATTGAAAGAGGGGAGATTTAGATTAGATACTAGACAGAAATTCTTTACTGTGAGAGTGGTGAGACACGGGAACAGGTTGCCCAGAGAAGCTGTGGATGCCCCATCCCTGGAAGTGTTCAAGGCCAGGCTGGACGGGGCTTTGAGCAACCTGGTCTGGTGGGAGGTGTCCCTGCCCA
>KZ506339.1:232218-254250 GCA_002844005.1 Limosa lapponica baueri | reverse complement strand
AAGCCGTCCTCCACAAGGAAAACAACAATCACCCAACTGGATCCATCCTGCAGTCAGAAGGCTGCTCTTCATCATCTGGGAAAAAAAAAAAAAAGGAAGAGAAGGAACAACCCATTCCAAACAGCGGTGTCATCAGTGAGCATCACAAATGTCAACACGGACCTTTCCAACAACATCCGCCTCCTCAGACGCACCGTGGCATTCTGCTCACCTGCTCTGCACAGAGTCCAGAGTTGGACTCATCAGCAGTCACTGTTTGTGGTGCCTAAGAAACCAAGAGACACAAAAATACCATTAAACATGCAAGGAATCACCAGCCCCGTGTGCCTCTTCTCTTCTACCTGGCTCACCTCAAACGCTCATTCAGTTCCAAAAGCAGCCCTTAGAGTGCCTGCAAAACCCTAGAGAAATGCTTCACTGAGCTGGCACGTAATACTCAGAGCCAGCAGGCACATCTTCCTTCTAATGCCACATATTGACCCACCTGCTTGCAGTGCTTCACTCAGCTCTGCTACATTGCCCTGCATCTGAAAAAACAATACTGAAAAAGTCACATGGATGCAGAGCAATAGCTTCGTAACTCCAGAGTTTGTTTTCCATTCACATGTCATATAGAGTCCAACTACAGCCTGCTGTTAATAAAAATAACACCACCACAAACTTTAAAGCCCCAAACCAAGCAGCCATAACATCTTAGAGAGGCAATCTGCTTCTCTACTGCTGAACAGCCCCTCCCACATAGCTCTGCTCTTCCCAATCAAATATTAATGAAAGAGCTGTCCACATAACCCACTGATGGCTACTCAATTTGAGATGACTCTACCACCTCTGCCTCAAGAGTCTGGGCAGGTTCACATAGTAACCACAGACTCTTAGTGCTATTCCACCTACCCCTGACTCTACACCCCCAGGCAGGGCGGCTCCAAGCCAAACACACAAGCACGAACCAACACTACACAGAAGACAATGAACAACACACCTCAAAGGTGAGAGAAAACTCTCAGCAAGAAGAATGACACCTGATTGGAAGATGCCATTGGGCAAGAAGACCTGCTGGACCATGATGATGACATAAGGATGTTCTAGGGAAACCCAAGAAACTACGTAAAACGTCATGGCCCAAGACAAGAAGTGACTCTCAGATCTGAGATCATGTACACGCAGGAAGTGTACCTTCAAGACTTATGAATGTAAGGATGGAGGAAGAAGTTCCATTCCCTACAAACGGATTGCTGGAGAGCAGAGCTACTCAGGCAGACAGGAACAATGCTGCAAAACATGACCATCCAGAAGCTTCTGTGACTCAAGACCGATCCACACTTTAAGCTTGTAATGCAAGAAAAGGGACACCCAATAGGTGTTATGCCAATGAGAACAGCCGTTCGAGACTCTAGGGATGGTGCCCGAGGTGTGTGCTGTGGTTCTCAAGTGTAAAGAAGACACTGGGACCCGAGAAAGGTCTAAGGCACAGAAGACAGACCACAACAAACATCACAACAGACACAAGCTGGAACCGCCCTGCCTGGCACACACCAGCATTGTGCTGAAAAGTAACCCACTTCCTTTAGCTGCCTAAAGTGGGCTACTCCTGAACAGCCCTCTTCCCTTCTTTAACTTCAAAAAACCTGCCCTGAAACTGTCAACTTTGGCCCCTCTCCAGCGCTAGTCCCTCAACTTAGTTTTCAGAGAGCCAGGGGTCTGAATTCATCCTTGACAAAAAACACAACAAACATCTCTTATGTTCTTGCAGTCACTTGGTTCCTCTTCATCTGCAAATAAAGAAGAAATCACAGCCTCAGCAGTGAGCATCGTGACAGCAGATGTCAACCTCTTTCACAACACCCTCATCCTCAGAAGCGCTGTGGCATTCCGCTCACCTGCTCCACGCTGATCTCAGAGTCAGAGGCTGCAGTGACTATTATTATGGCACCTAAGATATCAAGAGACACAGAATTACCATTCACTTGTGCAAAATCACCAGTCCTGTGCTCTTTCTCAATACTACCTGGCTCACCTCAAAGGCAAGAGATTGGAACACACCAGACCTCATCAACATCCAAATGCAAAATTGATATTTTGATATCAATTGATGAAGACTGATGAACCTACCCCCTTTCCTAGCCATCCCTGGTCCCAAAGCTTTAGAAAACTCTTCTGTTCTCCTGAACTCTCAGGGAAGGAACCCCACTTTTTTCCAACAGGTCCTGTCCTGTATTTGTAACCCCGAAGCCCTGCATCAGCTGTCCCTTGGGAGCCACTCTTCTGAGCCATGTCCTGCATTCTGCAGGCACCTCCCATCTTCTGTCTCCCCACAGACTCTGGGCTCTACCATAGACCCACAAAAAAAAGTGATACCCTAACACAATGTATGAGGGGCCTGCTGCAACCTGCAAAAACTCTAGGGACACCGTGTACTCTATTGGCAACGAGCCACATACCCTGAAAAACACTATCCCTTACATGCCTGCTGCTTTTTTAAGGAATGCTAAAACTCTATATACAAATGTATATAAGATGCTTACCTCACTAGATAATCTCACCATCAGTCTTTTTAAGAGAAGTTATATCAGCAACTTACACAGGACACAGCAAAACTAGAGAAAAAACCAAATTTCCATCCTTAATAAAGTCAGGAATTCCAAGAAAATACAATGCACTAGGAATAAGTAAAAGCATACTAATTAAGTATCTTGCCACACCTGAACACTCATTAGAGAATTATTGACCACTGGAAACAAACCAAAAGGAAAAAAAAAAAAAGGAAAACAGCATAGAAGTCTAACTTTTTCCTACACATACCACTGAACCTTGACTGGTCCTGAGGTCTTTACCTCAGACTTCTCACCTCTGTTCCTCTAAATGCTCAACACACCTACCCAAACAGCTGAGCCAGCCCCAAATCTGCAGTTAAATGAAAGCACAGTAGACCCCTAACCCCAAAAAAACCGCAGAGTGGAATGAGAGCCCTGAGCAGGAGCCCTGATCATATACCCTGGGGCCTGCCCACCGCCCTTCCCACAATCCTGTGGGGAAGGGGCAGGGCCGACCCCCCAGAAGCTATAAAGGCAGCGGGAGGAGCTGCAGGTTATTTTCTCACCTGCCTTAAGTTTCCAGTCTGCAAAGCATCAAATAGACCAGGTGGCTCTTACTAGAGGTGACAATATCTGTGCTTTTATTGCATCTAAATCTATTGTGTCAGCAACATGACCAGGTAAGTAATTAAACTTAATTTTTCTGGGGTGTAAATTGAGATAGGTGTTATAGGAAGCTATGGATAAAAGTAGTTTAAGTTCAATAATAATATTGTTGTCAGATGTTCACCTCAATGATCTGACTGTTTTCATTAATGGGGCTAGGTGAGTCCCAAAGGACAGAAAACACCAAAAAACATACAAATATAAGATGTAGCAGAAACTGTTTGAAGCAGTCTAAGTAACACCTAAGTAGCTAAAACAAAAATAAATTGTCAAGAGAATACAAGTCACTATAGCAGATGTGTCAATAATAATAGCTGAAGTCTATCTAAGAGGAGATCTGAGCTGATGATAGACATCTTTTGGGGTACCAGATTTGAAATAAAAATATGCTATAAGACAGAACCACAACAGACCACACATTTGACTCTGGAAAGTGTTCTGACAAAACAAGAGGCTTTGTCAGCGGGATTAGAGAGGTTCCGAAGGGGCCAGAGAGACCAAAGGAGTCAGGGATGCAATGAGCTCAAAAGGCAGTTGAATGCAGAATGAGCTGTCTGAGCAGGGGCTGTCGTCATAGACCCCCAGGTCCACCCTTCCCACAACCCCCCTGGTGTCCTGGAGGACCGCAGGGCCATAAAGATTGGTTTTCGGAAGACTGAGAGGCACTTCGTTGTCCTGATAGCTTCAAATGCCATAGACATGAATTTCCGATAGACTGACGGGAACTTCTGGTGAGCTGGAGGACCGCGGGACCATAGAGAGTGGCGGCGGAGGACTGACAGGGAACTTCCGGTATCTTGAGGGATCGCGAGACCATAGAGAGTGGCGCCGGAGGACTGACGGGAACTTCCGGTGACCTGGAGGACTAAAGGCCATAGAGATTGCCCTCCAGAGGACCGACAGGGAACTTCCGGGTGCCCCGGAGCGCGGTATGAGACGATACCAAAGCACTAACGGCTGCTCTGGGGGCTCGGCGGCACAGAACCCGTTCCCGATGGCGAGAAGCCCGTTGGAGCTCCGGGGAGGGGGGGGCACTTCGCCTTCGGACGCGGCGCAGCCCCGGCCTCTGCAGAACCGCGCACGCGCCCCTAGGAAGGCGTGGCCATTGGAGGGCCGGGAGGCGGGGCCACTGCCGACGCGCGGCTCCCTGCTTGCAGTACCGGCCTTTGGCCGCCGAGCGGCAGCAGCCCCTTCATTGTCCCCCGCTGAGCCCTCATCGGGGTGATGAGCGGTGACTGCTCTCAGCCTGCTTCTCTCAGCCCGCTTCCCTCCACCCAGGGACCGTAACCACTTACCGGCGGGCAGGACTTCCAGCTCTCTGCTCTGTCCCCACTCACAGCCCGGACAGCGACAGCCATTGCCCCAAATCGGGATTATTTTTTTTTTTTTCCAAAAAAAATGGGGGTTTTCCCCAGTGCAGACCTGGAATCAGGTACTTTTGTGCCGTGGCGGCAGCTCCTGCTCAGTGTGTGCAGCCCTGCAGGGGAAAAGCCCCCGTTTGGGGGGGGGGGGGCAAACTGGGAGGGAAAAAGGGGAGAAAAAAGGGGCTTTTGAAAGCCCTTTTATGCCTCCAAGAGAGATTAGAGGGCAGGGCGAGTTTTTAAATCCTTTATCTCAATAGGCTTTCTTTGCATTTTAGAACCCTATATAGCACAGGCATTTACACACCTGCATCTATTTACACACACACATATATATATTTAGGAATAATATATTATCTTTTTACACTTAAATAGAATATCTGTTTAGGCTTAGAACTACTTAGACTTATACATTAACACTTATTATGTAGAATATCTACTTAAACTATCTGCTTAGACATCTTTTTTGATGTTGGTCGGTCTGGTGGGGAATGGACAGGTGGTCAGACAGTTGCTCCCAGAAAGTGTGGCTACTGGGCAGAGGTGGAGGCTCCCAGAAATGAGGAGTAGGGAGCAGGACACCAGAAAAGCGACAGCTGGGGTGACAGCAAGAGAAAGATGGGAACAGGCAAAGTGACAAACACAGCGAGAAGGGGGAAATAGCAGGACAGAAGAAAAGAGAGAAAAGGAGGGAGTGGGAGCAGGACAGAAAAATAAGGATAGGGAGCAGGATGGAGATGAAGAAAAAAAAACACCTTGGAGGGGTAGCATGACAGATTTAAAAAGCACAGGAGCAGGGAGCGGGACAGATGAACAGAGAATAAGGAAGAGAGAGCTTGAGGGGAGAAGGATGGATAGAATGACAGAGAAACAGAGGGGAAAGAGGGTCAGGGAGCAGGACGCTGGGACAAATGGGGCAGTGAGCAGGGCAGAGTGGTAGAAACGCAAGGACAGAGAGATAATGACAGCGGGGAGAAATACAGGGGCAGGGAGCAGCGAAGAGGGATGCAGAATGAGGAATGGGGAGCAGGACAGAGGGTTATAAAGAAAAAATAGCAGAAGATAGGAATGAAGGAGTGAAAGAAGAGCAGAGCAAACTTTATAAAAAGAAAAACCAATGAGACCGAACTAACAGAGAGAACAAGACAGAAATAAGAAGCAACAGGAACAAAAAAAAAAAAAAAAAAAAAAAAAAAAAAAAGAAAAATTTGCATTCTTTCCCTCAGAATCCTGGAAAACCAGTCTGCCCATTCCTGCTCGAAAAGGAAAGGTATAAAATGTATGGGACTGTTGATACAAGATGATTGCTGTTATTGCTACTTGCTTTTCCTTCTCCATGAGAAAGTGTGCAGAGATTCTTTTCTTTCAAAGGCAAAATTAATTTTTGTAAATCTCAGCTACTGAGATTTCCTAGTCAACCTTCCAAATAGAACTTTTTCGATGCTAGATGGAATATCTGTATAGACATTTAGTAATTATTTTTCAAGTCTGTTTGCTTGCTTCTCAGATTAAAGGTCACTGCTTCTGCTTTCCCTTTCACCGAGTTGCTGAAGTAATTCTAGGTCTTCCTTTCCTCATTCACCCGTCTCGTTTTCTAACGCTTCACGCACCCCACTTTACATCATTCTCTCTTGACTGTCTATTGAGAAACCTCAACCCAGAAACAAACCCCCCCTTTACTGAGCTGGTGAATTGCAACTTGCTCACCCTGACCAAGGTTTCTAGTATTATTGTCTGTACAGTACCTCTTGGAAGGCTGCTGGCTGTTAGCACAGCTTACTCCAGGCTTCTCTGTAGTGAGAGAGCAATCTGTGCCACAGCACTAGTGACTAAACTAAATGAAGCCTTAGGCAACATGAATTGTACTTAAACCTTTGTTTTTGTCTATGGGAATGTAACTGGGTAGCTAAGAAAGTGTAAGTACCTTTAACTACAGGATATGCTGTAAGAAAAGATAAGGAAACATCTCAAGAGACAGACAAATAAAGTGCCTGGAGGCTGGTGGAGCAAATCAGAAGAAGAGAAGACCCCCAACTCTGTGAATAGGATTGCATAATATGATTAATGCCATCAGGAAACCAAGCGACCTACAGAGACTTTTATAAAATCCAGTCACAAAACAGGGAGGGTCGCTCTTCGGAGGCACCCAGCTTGAGCTGTAATGACTATGGCATATATAGTAGAAAAAGGAACTCTGATTCTTTTATTGAAGCAGAACCTATGGACGAGCCCTGTTGAGGTGGCATCCACATAATTCCTACCATGGTCAAGATAGTGGTATAATTCCTACACCACCTCTTAGCATCCAAGCTCTAGTCCCAGCTGCAACTTTTTTGTTGACTATAACTGATAACAGTGACAATGATAAGTGTACTCCAAATGACCAAGCACCTGGACTGGAGAGGAGCCAGACCTCTCCAATGGTAAGGATTTCTCATTTATTCAGTACGGAAATGGCTGAAGATGGAATCCAGTGAAGAAACAAATTAACATAAGAAAGACCTGAAGTTCTCACCTTTGACAGGTCCCATTAAAACCTGTATATGTCCCACTCAAGTGAAGAGAAATCCAAAAACTCGAGAACGTTATCTGGAGCAGAAAGAAACCAGCTATACCTGTCTTTGTTAAGACACATAAGGTTAGTGCAAGAGATACAAAGAAACAAAGTATTTATTGTTAAAAGCTTTCCTACGAATCACTTGGCATCATACAATGAAGATACGGTGGCTACAAAGCAGAGGGAGTGTCGCTCTCTCCCCCCCCACCTTCCCTTTATACATGTATTTGCTCACTCTCACAAGCTCACAGTTGTATTTTTTTAATGGAGTTCCTTTCTTCAATGAGATTGGAAAAGATGTTTATCATACAGGATCTGGCAGAACAGATACATCCTATTGAACAACAGAGCAGTTACAGAAAGGAGACCTCTCTTCAGGAAAAAAGAGCTTTCTTTTCCCCCATCATCTACTTGGCACTGCCATAAAAGGGTTTTCAACACAAAAACAGGCCAAAAAACCTTCAATACCTGACTAGCATTTTGGCAAAATTAGGAGCCCTAGGATATGCAGCAATATTGATATATGCATTAATATTTTCACTTTGCTTCCACAGGATAAATTCTAAAGAATGTGGTGTAAGAAAACTGCCAGCTGAAACAGTGTCTGCACTACAACTACCAACCCTGCTAAGCCAAACAACCGAATCCCTGTTGGTAACAGCGGAAAATGTTTTGACAATGCGTCTCAAAGTTATTTGCAGAACATTTGGTTCTGTACTGCATGCCCTTTCCCAGGCTACACACAAGCCGAGACTCTCTCTCTCACATCTCTCTACATGTACATGCACACAAAACATACTGACTCACACGGACTGTGCTATTTCCAACAGTGCTCTGCACTTCATCCTGTGCTATGTCTTGCTGGCACTTCAGCAGTGCTCTGCTCCATCTTTTTATTTTGCTTTCCACTGCTGCGTTCTTCTCTCTATTCCACAATCAAACATTTGTTTTCCCTTTAATTTCTAAGAAACACTTGGTCTGAATCACAAAGGACTAAAAAGAGTGTTTCAAACCTGTCAGCACTTCAGCTCCAAGATGTATTTGCCTTCTATCAGTACTCCAGAATACTGTTTTAACCCTCTCCTAGTTTAATGCTATATTTTCTAACAATCTATATTAACATCTAAACATTAACTACTTCTACGCACAGAATGTTTTTTCTGCAGTACGCACTGATTTGTATTGTACTGTGGCAGCAACTGAAGACCCCAAAACATCTTGTCATCTTTCATGCACACAAAAAGACAACCATCCTGAACTTAAAATGACTTTATCATTCACAATCTGCCACAATTACATGCCTGTTCAGTACCACTGCCTTTCATTTGTGTCTGCCTAAGCAGGATTTGCTCCAGTTCCTCTCAGTATTGCTCCATTATTTCTCTTCAAATATAATTGCTCCTTTTTGCAAACACGCAAGCTCCTGGCTGCACTCCTAAAACAGAGGACAAAATTTTTCTCTCTGTCTCTTCATTAAGGCCTGAACACCTGACAGCTATTCCTAAGACTCACCATTGGTGGCCATTTTTGTGTACAGTAGAGTATGGACAGTGGGTTACAAGAACTTGGATTTTGGATTGCCATCTTCAGTGCCATGTGCAGCGTCTGACTCACGCACACACGCTTCAGTGCAGTGTTGGTGCTTAACATGGATTCATATTCCAGGGATAGTTGTGAGCACTGGGCAGCAACATCGCATTAGTTTTGTTAATTAATTCTACAGAGACATTCTAAAAGCAGGCTGGACTCCATTATGTTGCCAGCTGTGGCACATGACTGAAATTTCTCTATACAAATATCTGCCTCTTCAATGGGAAAGTTCTCAAAAAACCGAGTTCCCTGGCAAACATCCTGCAGGCATCTATCCCAATCCCATGCCCTTCTTACATCCTTGCATATCTTTCTCTGCATTTCTTATTCCCAGAGACTGAAAGCATCCCCTGATTGTAGCTGCTCTGTTTACCACATACAGAAAAGAGATTTACACACTGGACAGCATGCACACAACTGACACAGCAGCATAATAAATATGGAAGCACAGTAGCAGATGTTCCCCACTGCTTTCCCTCCTAATGCTTGCTTGTAGTCCAATTAGCAAAGTCCTGAATTAAGTAAGATTTCAAGTCATTCACTGTCTGGCAACCTCACAGCCCCTCACTACACTCAGTTTAAGACTGCAGGATTTCACGTTTTACTGGGAAAAAAAAGGTTTTAACACAAAAAAGTTCCAAATGAAGCCTTCCTGGTATAAGGTCTCAGGCAAAGAGGTACAGCTTTGATTTTTCTTAAACCAATGGTTTTGCATGACAGTACTGCCATCACAGGACTGCAATCAAATGTAACTTTTCCAAGATATCTCTGAACACAATGGACAGAGTAAAAGCTATGGTAATATTAATGTGAAAGTAGAGGTATTAAATTAAGGGGTGCAAGAGAAGACTATCTCTTCTGTGACCGGACAGAAGAAACGTTTTAAGTTCAACTAAGAAAGAAATTGGCAAAGACAACAGAAGAGAAAAGGATAATACCACAGCAAAAGCGTTATTCAGAAGAGCTGCTTCCCATATGTGAATTCGATTCTCTTTCCAAGGAAGTGAAAGAAAGGACACAAAAAGGCGTAACCTAGAAGAGGATTTTGAGTACCACATCATCTGGACAAAGAGTTATACTTTGGCAGCTGCTTTTTGGACTAGAAATCACATTGGGCCATTAATTACAAACTAGTCTATGCACTACAAAAAATGAGGGGGCGGAAGGATTGAATGAAGATGTCCCTGCTTCCAAGTAAATATGGTGTAAATTCCCATAGCCTGAATTTGTCATACATTTACAAAGAAGATGGTTTCCAAGGGATACGTTCTCTGTGCTTTTTAAGGCTGATAGTGCTTTATAATGCAACAGCATCCTATACAACTAGTACATATCATGTATGGGGGAACTAAGTAATTCAGAGCAAGACGCAGTTCACCTATGATCAAAATGTGAGACCAATCCAGGGACTCAGTTAACATCTTAGGTAAAGAGAAAACTGCCACTTTATATGAAGGTGAGCCTCTTGGATTACACACCAACTTAACAATTAGAGTTCTTCTCAGTGCTGATCCCTACTGGCACAAGAGAAACATTTAAGAAATCTCGTATTTTACATATATGGTTATTGTTAGTATCTGCTGTTTTCAAGGCAGGTATCAGCAAAAGCACCATTAAGTTATTTTAATATTCTCAGAATGCCTCATTTCTTGCTTCAACCTCGTCTTTGCTAACATCACTGATATGAAGGATGCCTAAGAAGCTCTTATCCCAGGGATACTTCCCTTCCTCTCAGTACAGCACACTGATCATACCCCTCTAGTGATACCTAATTGAGTCTACCTTTTACTGCAGGGCCAAAGAAAAAGGAAGTATTAGAGTTTGCAGAAGAGATGTCCTGACTATACTACATTCTTCCAGAGGGGCTGTTCATTCCAGGAATGAAAGGGCTTCTAGTTTGTTCTTTCACATGGCGAGATGGTTTCTTGCACTGCTCCAGCTGGAATAAAATCCGTGTTCAGGAATATAAAGCATTCCACAGCTATAAAAAAAGACTATCTTGTCTAATTCCAGAGAAGCTACTACTAGAGACTATAGTTATTATAGGATGAAAACTGCATTTATTTCTCTAAATTTGTAGTCTCCTATAACACCCATCTCAACCTCTGCCTTCAATACCACCCGTGATTCTATGCGTAGCCCATTAGGATTTGCTGTGTGGTGTCTGAACTTTCCACTAAAATTTAATGATGCGCATTGATGAATGAACCTTTAATCTTCTTTAACGCTGACACTTGTACGGTGCTTTCTCTGGCCTGGAATGGTTTGAGACACCCCCCATGGGCAAGATTTTCAAGGGTCACTCTAAAGCCGGTGTTCTGACTGGTGTGGTGATGGTACATTCTCATCCAGTCAGGAAGCAGGTCCATGTGTAACAGTGAGCTAAGTAACACTGAAAAGTCCACTGATTTGGTGGTCATGATGCCAATGGGATCTTGTGAGCGGTACTTATGTGTTGCGCACTCCCAGAGATTGTTCCAGTTCCTGCCGGCGCTGCTGGATCTGAAAGCAAAAGAGAAACTGTACAGTTTAGCAGATTCAGTTGTTCAGTGGAAGGAAGATTCATTTATAAGCCAGCAGCGTGGATAATTTCTTCATACCTTGCAGTAGAAATATCTGCTCACAGCCTCTTGAGACCATGGCTCGTGATAAAATTCAGCTCTGCGTTCTTCCTCTGGGTTTCCAACCACATCAGTCATCACCTGTGACAAAAATAAAAACATTTTTCACTGTAGCTCTTCTACCATGGAGAGAAACATTCAGATTTACCTAGAATCAAAATTAATCTACATTACTACATTAAAAATGTTCAGGGCTGTTCTCTAAGCCCAAGGCAAATGGTCAATGAACAGCATGTGTGCTTACCATCAACAAAAGATGGTCGCATACAAACTATAAACTGTGACCAGCTCCTAACCTCTGCTCCTCAACTGTGCCAAGGAATAACGCTGGACACCAGTAGTTGCCTAGGTTAAGTGCCACAATCTTTAACAATTGAACAGTATGGACAGTTTAGTTCCAGTGCCCAGGAGAAGTTCCCTGGCACTGTATATTTTATTAGCCTATGTATCCAAAGAACCTCAGTAGTTCTACATACACTCAGCAACTGCCAGCAAAGCAAGATTTGAAAAACCAGCAAGTTGTTTAAGGACTTAGTGGATTGGACCACCTAAAAAAGGAGAAAGGAGCTGAACAGAGCTGACAGTTCTTTAAGGAAGTTTTCAGAGTGAAAAAGCTTTAAATTCCTATGTGTAAGACACTGGGCATGGAAAGCAGGAGACTGGCATGACTCAGTAAGGACTGTCAAACTTAAGTGTAAGAAGAAAATGCATAGGAAGTGGAACTAGGGACATGTATCGTGGGAAGAGTATAGGGGTGCTGACTGGATGTGTAGGGATGGGCTCAGGAGCGCTAAGACACAGCTGGAACTTAATTTGGCAAGGGATGCAAAGAATAGTAAGGGCTTTTACAGGCATGTTGGCCAGAAAAGGAAGATTAAAGAAAACATACACACACACACTCCCCTCCTTCCCTCTCTCCCAGTAAATAAGACAGGAGAATGTTGGTGTCAATCAATATGGAGAAGGCCAGGTTAATCAACACTTTTTTTTTTGCCTCAGTTTTCAGTCGTATTCTCTCTCTTTCCACATAGAATCATAGACTAGTTTGGGTTGGAAGGGACCTTTAAAGGCCATCTAGTCCACCCTCCCCTGCAATGAGCAGGGACTTCAGCCAGATCAGGATGCTCAAAGCCCCATCCAACGTGACCTTGAACATTTCCAGGGATGGTGCATCTACCACCTCTCTAGGCAACCTGGGCCAGGGTTTCGCCACCCCCACAGGAAAGAATTTCTTCCCGAGATCTCTTCTAAATCTTCCCTCTTTCAGTTTAAAACCGTTACCCCTTGTCCTCTCACAACATGACCTGCTAAAAAGTCTATCCCCATCTTTCCTGTAGGTCCCCTTTAAGTACTGAAAGGCCACAATAACGTCTCCCCGGAGCCTAGTCTTCTCTGGGCTGAACCCCCTGCAACTCTCTTAGCCTGTCCTCACAGCAGAGGAGCTCCAGCCCTCACAGCATCTCTGTGGCCTCATGAATGTCACTGCACCACTCTAACCCAAACCATTCTATTGATTCTATTAAAAAAAAATAATTCTGATGACTAAATCTCCAGCATCACAGAATCAATTGCAAATATAAAATTATTAGCACCTTTGGAGAGTATTATCATGCAATTGCAATTCTGATGCCAGCGAGGCAGAATATTATAGAAAAGGCCCTTATGGAACTCATTGTCGGTCAGAGAGAATGCTGAACAACTGTTTTATGTATGCAGCTAGAGAAGCTCCACAACACCTTAGTTTTTAAGGTCTTCAAACTAAAAGCTGCTTTATTTATTTTAAATAATCTTTCAGATGCCTGTCCCTTTTTGAATACAATATAAATAATAATAACCATAATCTTAGCAGTAGATTTTTGGCAGACTATTGACTACAAACTAGACATTTATATTTGAAAGACAAAACGATTTTATTAAAATAATTTCATGGATTCGTTAGTACAATTGGTTTTGAGTTGTCTGAGTTAAAGACACAAAGTGTGAAACTTTATGCAGAACAAATTATTCATTTTTGCCAGCAAACAACTGAACTTCTTTACATTCCAACTCTTGGGTATCTCAAAGCTAAGGTCAAAGGCAACTGATATTTAATCTACCTATTTCTTAAAATAAGATTAAATTATGAACTAACAGAATACCCAAATTGTGTTATTGTACTATAGGATGCTCTTGCTGAGTTTTATATAGCTTTAATTTTATGGAGTACACCAACACAGGCCTGGACTCTGATCTTAGTGTCTGATCACAAATTCATCTAAGATCCCCATCGAGCACCACTGTTCCACTGGGAGTGGAATACAACATAAACTGTCTTTCCTGCATACTCTCTGCTCTAGGACTGCAGTATTCAACTCATTGTCTGTCTTCCACCCATTTTCCATCCTGGATGTTTGAGCTTTACACTCTGTATGCATTTAGATACAATTCTTACATTCTGCTTCCGCTATTCATTCTTCTTCAAACCTTAGCTCACCTTAAGATCCCTACTTTGGGACCGGAGAAGGTCTTGGATGTATCCTTTGGGATCTTTGGAGAAACTCAGCATGAAATCACGTTGTATTTTTAACTGATTTATGGATTCGATTGTTTCATGAATCTGACAGAAAAAAACAAAGCAGATGTTACTTATGTTCCTCCCATGCTCCAGTGACCCTGCCGCCAGCCGCATTAACATCTTTGTCCTTCTTGTAATGTACAAAGGTGACACTTCTGCATCATAGCCTTGTGGAGGATCCCATGGGATTTTCCCTTCAAAGAGGGAGTTAACCACAATCCTGCAATTACATTTTGCTTTCACCTGTACTTCTGTAATACAAGTATGTACAGATTCTTCTTCACTTCCTGTACTGAACAACTGGATGGCATGGTATATACAATACTGATGAGCTAAGTCCTGTCACTGCACAACATGGTAATTTCCTGTCTATTATCAGTCTTTCTGCCAAGTCTGGGATTTTTCAGGGAAAGTGCTGTATGAATGTGTCTTTAAACAGTGCCCAATGCAAGAAAGCAATTATTCCCCTGGTTAATCATCATCATATCTTCAATACCCTCCTGTGATTCTTAAAATTTCTAGCGACTGCCTGATCAAGTCCACATTAAACAAACTCACATAACAGCCATGACCTTTAGACTTTTCCTTATGAGAAAGCCTATTAAAGTCACAATGGTTGCAAAAAGGAGTGTGAACGATGAGCAATCAAGAGTATGGAAGGTTTATAGAAAATGAGTCAGATCTTCAGAAGTATTATGAAAGAAATAAGCATTAACCAGCAGGGAAGAATGAAGACTCCAAAGAGAAGTCAAGGTCCTGTTATCATCCTGGATAACAAAATCAAGTATGATCAATGGGAGGACAGTTGATGAATCATTTGCACATACACAGACACAGAAAAGAAAACTTCTGCTACCCTGTTCCTCTAAAATTCCAGTTTGAGATTGCAAACTTATCTTGTTTAATTTCATGTGTACATCTATTGTGCCAAAAAAAGCTAATGTGGCCAGGCACGTGGGAGAAAATAATCCTGCCCTGATCGGGCTACGCCATCAAGGCCACCAGTGTAGGCACAGCTATATGGTACGTTAACAGAAGAGAGCTGCTGTTAACTTAAAATCATTCCTTATTTGGAAAAATGATGTAGGAGATAAATCTGTTGGCATGCATCGAGTTTCCACTAGAGGACTCTGTGGCAGCACAGCAGTAAATGGTACAGACAGTAACAATGCCGCAGTCAATGCCTCTCTACCCAGAAGTGACTTCAGTAACTTCACTAACCACAGCTTGCCCTCTGCTGTAGCAAATGCTCAGAAAAGAGGTGATACAGACACGAGAAAACATGAGCTGGACTGGAAACTGAATAATCCTGTGGATGCTGCACGCAAGCCTATGTAGGCTGGGAACCAACTGGCTGAGCAGCTGCCCTGCTGAGAAGGACCTTTCTCAAGAACCATAAAATAAAAGATGCTGGAACAGTTACCAGAATCCGTAGGATTTCTAGTGTCCAGACCCCCTTGAAAATTGCATGAAGACCAGAGTTTAACGTATTTGTTTGTAACAGAGGTAAGCAAACAGGAACTGGGCCTAACTGTATGTTACAAAAGCATTTATGGTCAACTGTGTCACAGCTCTTCTTCTTCCCTTGCTCTGAGAAGCCACTTTTGTATATCCCTTACCAAGTCAAACCAGCCATTTACACACGTGCCAAAAGCTGGTAACAGTCCCGGTGACAAGAACCCCTAATACAGCCCTGCAGAGCTCACCACTGCTGTAAGACAGATACTATTATCTGAAGTATACTTGATCCTCTTTCAGTAAGACCGGAAACAAGTCTGCCAAATTGCTCCGAGTAATTTTTCTGCCATGCATTTACCGTATTTGCACCTACTGCCTGCAACCATGCATGCACAAAACACATCTGGAGTATGAGATTCTCTTAGCTTTGCCTTATAGCAATTTAGCATGATACCGTGACCTTTCAATAAAATGTAATTAATAGTCAAACAGTTCAGATGATTCTCGAATGCCAGGGGACTTACTATACTGCCTGTGAAACTCTGCTTCTATCACCTTGACAACTGTGTCAGGCACTGGATCACATCCTGAGCGGGAACGCCACTCACCCCTCTGTATTCCCACTGCATGTGACTGATCCATCCCTTGAAAGCACATCCAACCGAGAAATCCTTGTCTCACAACATTACTGTCTTTGAGGTGTCCCACCAAACCCACATGAAGGAACATAATGAGTATATATGCCAAATGATACTTTACCTTGTTGTCCAATGCTGTAATCTCCTGCTGGTTAGCTGTTGAGAGAAGAAAACTACTCATCTGGCCCTTTAACGGGTCTTCAACTTCTACGTCTATGTCATAACAAGCCGTCTTCTTCTGATCGTTTGGGTCAACACTATGGGGAATGTAACAGAAGATCATGAGAACCGATCCTGAATCAGAATAAATATCCATCCAGCCCAGAATACGCTCTTTGATAAAGCAGATGCCTTGAGAAGAGGTTAAGAACAGGGTATCTGTATATTTTTTTATATCCTAGTATATCCTCTCATCTTTCATCAGTCAGAATTCTGAGACTTCTAAGCTGTTTTGTCTAGACCATCAACTTTAATAGCTACTAATGGACCTAGTCTTCATGACATTGTCTAACAACTTCCTGAGACCTGTTGTTAACTCTGGCCTACTCAGGGAGAGGCCCTTGCTTTTACTTGTTGCCGTGGCAACCGGGGTCAGCTAACCGGGGTGTTTACCCCACGGAGGGGTTGCACCTCTGGGGAGGAGCAGGCAGGTCAGGTGACCCAAACTGACCAATAGGGTGTTCCCTCCCATCTGCCATGCTCAGTGCAAAAGCTGAAGGGTCAGAGGGGCCCCGTTGACTCCTTTCCTTCTTCAGCTCTTCTTCAGTGTCTTGCTTTCTTCAGTGACTGAGGAGGACCCTGTCAGTCTGTCTACCTTCGATCCCCAGCGGCATGCTCCAGAATCCCGTTCCCATTGTCACTGAGTCCGGTCTGGAACTTTCCCAGTGCCTGCTGGTGCCACCTCCCTGGGAGCTTGATACAGTTTTGTATATTTTTATATATATTGTATCTATTTCATTATTTCCTTTTTTTATTTTATTATTAATATTTCATTAAAGGTCTTTTTTTTCCTAAACTATCATTATCTCTCTTCTTCCTCTTCTCTTGTCATTGGCCAACCCAGCCCAAACCACGACAGCCCTCACAAGCAGTGTTCCCCAGGGCTAGTACTGGGGCCAGTTCTCTTTAATATCTTTGTGCCCAGGTATCTAAGGCGGCCAGTAGCATCCTGGCTTATGTCAGGAACAGTGTGACCAGCAGGACTGGGGCAGTGACCGTCCTCCTGTACTGGGCACTGGTGAGGCCCCACCTCGAGTGCTGTGTCCAGTTTTGGGCCCTTACTTACAGTAGGGGCACTGAGGTGCTGGAGCGTCTCCACGGAATGCAGTCTTATGAGGAGTGGCTGAGGGAACGGGGGTTATTTGGGCCAAAGAAAAGGAGGCTGAGGATTTTACTCCTCTCTGTTTTGTTCCTTTTCATTATTATTGTTGTTGTTATATTTCAATTATTAAACTGTTTTTATCTCAACCCATGAGTTTCCTCACTTTTACGGTTCTGATTCTTTTCTCCATGCTGTGGGGGAGGCGAGCAAATGCTGGGTGCTGTGCTAAGCTGCCCACTGGGGCTAAACCACCACAAGCAAATGGCAAATTGTTTCACTGATTGACTACACTCACTGTTAAAAATTGAATGCAGGGCAGAGGGTCTGCGGGAGTCCATTTAAAGCTCAACTGGACTAGTCCCTGAGGCATCGTAATATAATTTGAACCTGCTTTGAGTTGGGAGGGGGGAGGTCGAGATGCCCAGCAGCAATCCCTTCTACTACTGTACATTATTCTGTGATTTTATGAGTCTAAAAGTAACTTCCTTTCAATTTAGTGTCAGACTTCCAGATTTATTTTAGCTTAGCTGGAGACCGTAAAGATTCTATTGCAAAAAGTATTCCCTATTCTCAGGAAATTAATACTTCCCCTTTCCACAGCCATTACATCGTGCAGTGTAATGCTGCCAGCTGCTGTGTGGCACAGAGCGTATCAGAGAACGCTACTGGAGACAAAGTCCTGCTCTTTAGCTTGTATCTAACAGAAAACACACTGCCTCAAGAACCTCTTTGCCATCTCTCTGCTCCTGGAAACACAACCGTCAGCTCCTTGCCATTTTCCTCCAAGACAACGACTATGTATCTCTGAGGACCTCAGCTTTTTCGGTCCATCAAACAGATCACTGAGTTGTCTTCAACGACAATATATACACAGCTATCAATCTGCACGGCAGTCAACCTGCTTTTTGATGATTCTGTTTTATATATTCAAATGAATCAAAAAGCAAATTTTATTTTGATAGTCTATGTAATATTTAAACTTCTTATGACATGTATTACAAAATTAAAATAACCCAATTTTAAACATATTCAGAAATATTTGTTGTCAATATTCTGTAGGAAATCAAATCACTACTCTCAATTAACAATAATGTTTAAACACTCTAATCAGTTTTGATCGAGACCACAAAGGAACTCGGGAAAGACTGAAATATCTGAACAGCAAGGCTGCAATCCCTAAAGTCTCTTTATCCTTTCCTCCCCACACACAGTTGTCACTTAAATACAGAATGTACTCGAAGTGCCCTAGATAGCTGAGAGTTGTATTTCATCTACTATGCCAGAAATACATCTGTTTTGATAAGGATGCCAGAAACTCAGTATCTCGGTCACAATGGCCTTCTCTGAATTGAAGCATCCTCTATTGTCAGTTTCTTGAGATCTCTGACCAGCTGGCATTCTCAGAATAAGGCTGACACCCAAACAGCTGACCCAGCCCCAATAAAGCACGCGTGGACTGGCCACTGTATTGGAAACTAATACTGGTGTACATTTTACATAATAACTCAGTCATTAGAACGATTGCCCATGATGTACAATATCTTACTTCAATTTCTTTCAATTCAGGAAAGAAACCCGACCACGTCTTTCAGTGGTATTCTAGTAGGGATAAAAATGGTAAGAAGAAATTCTGCATACTCCTAGAGAATTGGTGCCAATCTACTGAAAATAATTCAGAATTATATAGACAAGAATGACACAGAGAATGAAGACAACACAACGTCCAAGGTACTCACTCATGTGAGTGACTGGATTCTGGTCCCTGCTACTGTAGCTGTTTCTGTATTTTATATAGTGAGAGTTTTGCCCACGACAGTGCTGAGCTGACTGACCAGCTTACCTGATGATATGGTTTATCACTATAGGGTCTGGTGGCAGCAGCAGGTTAGTAAGTCTCTGAGGAATTTCAGAAAACTTTAGCCGTGGACAATCAAAGATCTGGAATACAATAAAACATGTTATTCTTGTCCAAAACCTAACTTGCAATCAAATGAGAAAATAAGAAGTCAACAGTTCAAAAGTAAGGTGATTTTGAAAGCTATAAATTGGCTTCTTGCACAGAATAAATTTTTGGTCACTTCTGTCCCTGCAAATTGCTGCTGTACTTATAAGCTGAGTTAGTTGATAGAGGCATCAGATGACAACAATTCCAGGTATCCCACTTTTGGTTTAGTTGCTGAAGGACACAGGCCACTTTAATGGGACATCAGGATCAACTGTATCAATGATCGGAGAGAAGTGCTCTCTCACAAAGCGTTTGCAGGAGCATATTGTAAAGAAAACATTATTTATTTTTTTTTACCAGAGGAAATATAAATACAGCTTGCTTTTTTTCCCATGGCATGTTTCCTGCAATATTTTGTGCTAAAGAAATATACACGAAAACATTTTTGGATTTTAAAACCATTTGCAAGTTTTGTGGTTTTTTTTTTAAATTAAGGGGGGGGAAAAGCCAATGTGGTTTTATTTATTTTTATCCAAAACCTAAACAGCCTCTTGGCTTTCCATGGTTACCTTTTCTTTACTATAGTCCAGGAGCTAAATATGTATTGAATTCAGAAAAAAACAATATTTTGAAAAGAATCAAAATCTCTATTTTTTGGAAATTTTCTGTGAGTAATTGCAATGTGTTGCCATGAATCTAGAACCACTCTTTACACCTGGAGTTTTCAGAAATACAATTATTATGGCCTTCTTTTTTTTCCCCACTGGGACTTGTAATGCTCTGAACAGGTGAATAGCCTTTTCTCTAAAGATATTCCATTTAAACTGATAAAGTATCTTCTGAATTTTCTGGAGTGAGGGAATTTTCTAGAAGAAATACCTTGAAGCCATCTCTAACTTTTAAAATACCTCTGGACCTTTTTTCTTGTCTTTGCTTGTAACAGTGGATTTCAAATCTCCCAGCTGACATAAACAGTGTTTCAAATCAGAAAACTTCTTCAACTCTAAAATCTGCCTAATTTGCTGGATTTACCTGCACCCAGGAATTCAGCCAGCTGGTTTCTAAAGATCAAGGAAGTAACCAAATCTACTGACTCTGCAACTCGCTCTTTATTTTGACACTTGATAGAAATGACTCTGGAATTCCTACTCAAAATCTTTGCATACCAAGCTCCATCCGACCTACTGTCACCACTGGCTCAACACTCATACCAAACTCCTAACGTGGGTGCCCAAGAGATGAGAGCTTTAACAAGGGAGAAGGGAGCAAGGACACACAATAGAGAGAGAAGGGGTGGGAGACTGGAAGCTAAGGCCAGATGGAATTTTCCTAAAGCTTCTCACGGTCCTAGTTAACTGGAGTTAATGGTCTAAACTTATAACTACTGGCTCTGAAAGCTTATGTGGCTATATTAATTCTGGTGTGTGAGGTATAATTTCGTGTGAGTGATAATTTTTTTGTCTGTACAGTATTATGTCATTAGATATAACCACAAGCACACCAGCACAGGATTTAGAAAAGCTGGCATACCAAATGAGAAGACTGGTGTCTAAAAAGGAATCACAGAATGGTACAGCTCCCTTAAGGGATCTGCGCACTTCCAGCTATGACCATGGTTTTTTTTCCAGGAGTTACATCTCTAAAATTATATAGTCTACAGAAATATCATCAGACTGGAAGGCACTGCTAACCCAACTCCTTTACCCTCCATATCTAAAATCTTACGAGTATTAGGGTAAAAACCAAAAAAACGCATCACAAAATGTTTCATTTGATTTAATGGCATTCATTTTCTTAACATCAGTTTTGAAAGCAAGATTAGCTACTTGGACAATTTTTCCAGAGACTTAAGGAAAATGGAAACACTCAAATCCATCCCATTTATGATTTAAATCTATGCAAGCACTGCGTTCTTATGAAGCTATTCCAGATTAGCCAGCTCTTGCATGGAGTGACATTCAGTTTCTTAGAAAAGGAATCCACTACTTCTCAAGTTTCATCTGCCTAATCATCTGAGGATAGGAAGACAATTATGAGGTCTGATGGGATTCCTGAAGAGTTCTAACACAAGGGAGACCTATGAGCTAAAAAGCCTCTGATGAGATAAACAAATGGAAGATAGATCCAGCAAGTTCTTATTCTAGCAAAGTTCTTAAACTGAAAATTAAAATAGATAAAAGTGAGAAGGCCCTGCCGCTTACCATAACTAAGGTATGAACTACTGTGTTCGATCAAACAAAGGCTCTACTACACATCTACCACACTACCCTGCCTTTGATAGTGGCCAAAAGTGGATACTAAAGGAAAAATGTAAGCACAGGAGAAACATTTACTGGTCCTTCCCCCAAAAACAGTCTCCTAATCTCCACAGTTTTGCAATTACTTTGCATTTATAACAGCCCAAGATGTTTTTTTTTTTTTCCATTGGTTTGTCACTTTTGGAACATACATAGATCATAGAATCATAGACTGGCTAGAGTTGGAAGGGACCTTAAAGACCTTCCAGTACCACCCCTGCCCTGGGCAGGGACACCTCCCACCACACCAGGTTGTTCCAAGCCCCCTCCAACCTGGCCTTGAACCCCTCCAGGGATGGGGCAGCCACAGCTTCTCTGGGCAACTTGGCCCAGGGTTTCACCACCCTCACAGCAAAGAATTTATTCCCCAGATCTCAGCACAATCTCCCCTCTTTCACTGTCAAAACCTTCCCCCTCGTCCCATTGCTCCCCTCCCTCATCAAGAGTCCCTCCCCAGCTTTCCTGGAGCCCCTTTAGGGACTGGAAGGGGCTC
>KZ506339.1:187853-232208 GCA_002844005.1 Limosa lapponica baueri | reverse complement strand
CCCTTTAGGGACTGGAAGGGGCTCTAAGGTCTCCCCGGAGCCTTCTCTTCTCCAGGCTGAACCCCCCCAACTCTCTCAGCCTGTCCTCACAGCAGAGGGGCTCCAGCCCTCCCAGCATCTCCGAGGCCTCACCTCTGGCCCCGCTCCAACAGGTCCATATCCTTCTGATGTTGGTGGCCCCAGAGCTGGAGGCAGCACTCCAGGTGGGGTCTCCCCAGAGCAGAGCTGAGGGGCACAATCCCCACTGCCTCCCCCTCCTGGCCACGCTGCTGGGGATGCAGCCCAGCATGCAGGGGCTTTCTGGGCTGCCAGCGCACGTTGCCGGCTCATGTTGAGCTTCTCATCAACCAACACCCCCCAAGTCCTTCTCCTCAGGGCTGCTCTCAATCCATTCTCCACCCAGCCTGTACTTGTGCCTGGGATTACCCCGATGCACGTGCAGGACCTTGCACTTGGCCTTGTTGAACTTCATGAGGTTTCCACAGGCCCACCTCTCAAGCCTGTTCAGCTCCCTCTGGATGGCATCCCTTCCCTCCAGCGTGTCGACCACTGCACACAGCTTGGTGTCGTCAGCAAACTTGCTGAGGGTGCACTGAATCCATCTGTCCATGTTGCGAACAAAGCTGTTGAACAGCACCGGTCCCAGTGCTGACCCCTGAGGAACACCACTCCTCACTGGTCGCCATTTGGACATCGAGCCATTGACCACCATCCAGACAATTCCCTATCCATTAAATCCATGTTTCTCCAACTTAGAGACAAGGATGTCATGCGGGACAGTGTCAAATGCCTTGCACAAGTCCAGGTAGATGGTCTCAGTTGCTCTCCACTTATTCACCAGTGCTGTAACGCCATTGTAAAAGGTCACCAAATTTGCCCTTAGTGAAGCCATGTTGGCTGTCAATCATCACCTCCTTATTTTCCATGTGCCTTAGCAGAGATTCCAGGAGGATGTGCTCCATGGTCTTGCTGAGCACAGAGGTGAGACTGACCAGCCTGTAGTACCCCCGGTCTTCCTTTTTTCCCTTTTTAAAAATGGGAATTTTCTTTCCCTTTTTCCAGTCAGCGTGAACTTCACCGGACTGCCATGACTTCTCAAATATATGGATAGTGGCTTAGCAACTTCATCCACCAGCTCCCTTAGGACCCGCAGATGAATCTCATCCGGTCCCATGGACCTGTGCACCATCAGGTTCCTCAGATGGTCTCGAATCTGGTCTCCTCCTACAGTGGACAGTTCATTCTCCCAGTCCCTGCCCTTGCCTTCTGCAACTTGGGCTGTGTGGCTAGACCACTTACTGGTGAAAGGCAAAAAAGTAGTTGAGTATCTCAGCGTTGTCCATACCCTAGGTGACCAGGTCTCCTGCTTCCTTCCAGTGAGGGCCCACATTTTCCCTAGTTTTCCTTTTGTCACCAACATACCTATAGAAGCTTTTCTTGTTGCCCTTGATGTCCCTGGCCAGACTTAATTCTACCCGGGCTTTAGCTTTCCTAAACTGCTGTTCCAACAATTTCTCTGTATTCTTCCCAGGCTACCTTGCTTCCACCCTCTGGAGGCTTGCTTTCTCTGTTTGAGTTTGTCCAGGACCTCCTTGTGCATCCATGCAAACCTCCTGGCGTTTTTGCCTGACTTCTTCTTAGTTGGGATGCATTGCTCCAGAGCTTGGAGGAAGTGATCCTTGAATATTAGCCAGCTTTCTTGGCCCCCTCTTCCCTCCAGGACTTTATCCCATGGTACTGTACCAAGCAGATCTCTGAAGAGGCCGAAGTCTGCTCTCCTGAAGCCCAGGGTAACGAGCTTACTATGCGCCCTCCTTGCCATCCCATGGATTTTGAACTCCACCATCTCATGGCCACTGCAGCCAAGGCTGCCCTTGAGCTTGACACTCCCCACCAGCCCGCCCTTGTTGGTGAGAACGAGGTTCAGCATGGCACCTCTCTGTTGGCTCCTCTATCACTCGGAGAAGGAAGTTATCATTGACAAATTCCAGGAATGTCCTGGATTGCTTATGCCCAGCTGTGTTGTCCCTCCAACAGATATTGGGGTGGTTGAAGGCCCCCGTGAGGACCAGGGCCTGTGAACATAAGGCCACTCCTATCTGTGGGCCTCATCCGCTCAGTCTTCCTGTTCAGGTGGCCTGTAGCAGACCCCCACTGTAACGTCACCTGTCCCTGCCCTCCCTTTAATCCTGACCCATACGCTCTCGGTTGGCTCTTCACCCATCCCCAGGTGGAGCTCCACGTGCTCTAGCTGGTCATTGACATCAAGGGGGACACCCCCTCATCTCCCTGCCTGTCCTTCCTGAAGAGCCTGCATCCCTCCATTCCAACACTCCACTCATAGCAGCCATCCCACTTATACACACTTTTAGCATTTGTAACGTCTTACTGTGAGGAGTTCCGAAGTTTATCTATGCTTGATTCTTTTTGTTTGTTTTTAATTTGCTACCTGCCAATTTCAGTTGATGGCCTCTAATTATTTAACAAAATAAACAATAATTACTCCTTGTTCACCTTTTCCATTCTGCTCATGGATTTTCAAATCTTTTTTTACCTCGCCTCTTCCATTTCCTCTTCAGGCTGACACAAACAAAATTGAGTCTAAATTGGCTATAGATAAATAGAGAAATCAAATCATCTAAGCAACAGAGCAAACAGCTTTGTAATTTTGGCAAACATTCTTATATGGTTTTAAGATGGAATTTTCACTATATATCAAAAAGACTTCATGCTGAAATTCTCAAAAAAAACCTCAAACATGTGAGTGATTATATAGTCCAGATCACTTTGGTTCTATATTCCTAAAAATACCCATGAATCTCACATTTATTTTATTGTATTTTGTATTTTCAAATGTGGAAAAACCCAATTCTGCTTTTAAGGTGATTTCAAGCACTGGTCACTTTAAACCGTTGTAGGGCAAATTAATAACAGAAAATAAAAGCTTAAAAAGAAAACTAGGACACAACTTTAATTGCAGTGTTTACTTTCAATGCTCACTACAACATTATTCATTTATTATAACTGCCGGTACTTTCCTTAAACAGGAGTATGTCACAAACGTTACCCTCAGGTACTTTCAAAATAAATTAGGTAATCCTGAAGTTACAGACAAACAAACCCAATTCAGATAGTGATAGCTCAGGTAACATTACCTTTACAAAATAAATATAATCTTATTTACAGAAAAGGTGGAGATGCGTTTAAGTGTCCCTCTTGGTTAATTCTAGAGGTCACTGTGAAAGACAAAAAGCCTTAATGTGCTACTTTCAAAACATCATGCAGATCACTGAGGGTATTTTATAATCTGAAGCAGATTTAGGACAAAATAACTTTTCTAAATATATCTTATGCCATCCATAAGCAGGGAAAGAGAAAGGAAGAAAACAGGTCTACATATGAATTGGCAATCAGCAGATCGTTTCAGTTTCTTAGTACAAAATGATACATCAGGGGGAAAAACCAGTAAGTCAATACAGTGAAAGAATTAGAGAAAGTCCTCCTGGAAACAACTCATGTGGAAGCGCTGAATGTGTCAAACACCAGATGTGGCTTTTTGACAACACTAGCACATGGGGATGGTGCTTATTATATTAGTTGTAGTGACTGTTGAAAGCCATTCAGTACTGAAGATACTGCAAATCGTTAAGGGAAGATGAAAATCAGTAATTTTCACCCATCCAAAATTTGCAGATGGGTATTATAGTTCGCCTCTAAAGAGCTACTGTGTCCAAAAGGGAGTTACCTGCTGAAAGTACTTGTCGCAGTTAATGTATTCCTTATCATGGGAGTCTTGCAGCTTATTTGTTTTGATGTACTGCCAGAGCGCCTGGATGATGGCCGAGCGGGTCTGCGTGTGTATCCCCAGCAAACGGGCCAGCCGCGGGTCCAGTTTAAACTGCGGGGGCTGTGACAGACAGAGAAGGAGATGGGGATGACAACAGAAAGAAAAGCAGACAGACACGGGCATGAAGTTTCAGCTTTAATTCTCAGGGGACTCTGTTCCTCAGAAGCAGCACCGCATTCAACAGCAGAAACGGCAAAAATAGAAGTTGCTTGGACGTGTACCACTGTTCATGCTCTGCAAGAACTATGTCGAGGGTTTGAAAAGAAAGAGGGACACTCTATATGTACTATGCAGAGTATCTGTATCACATGCTTTAGATAATAACTCACATGCAGACTCGGGAAAGAATCTTCCTTTTCAACACTGATGCATAATTTCACTTTAGGGAGTGGGAGAAGAAAAAGAATGGCCCTTCCTCTGAAATACTGGAGGTTTACCACAGATGGAGAGAATGACGTCAGGATGACGCTTCTCCTGTTGCTAATAACTGCTCAGCTGCCTCACACTGACAAAGTACATTGGAACTTCTGTTTTTCAGGCATGTTCCCACCATTCTGCTGCATACCAGAAAATTTAGCCAACTAGTCAATGGAATATATTTCTTCTCCTGGCCTCTGTGATACAACTCTTCAACTACCCTGTTCTGCATCTCTAGCATAATGCATTCCTTGGATACCCTGGAATTTGGTGCATCATCAAGTGTCTACCCATACTCAAGTTTAATATTTGCCACATTATCAGGCAAGGATTACTCTGTCGGGTGCTAGGTCACCCAAAGCTATCTTTATAACAAATTGAGACATAAAGATAAGAGAGCATCTATTTTGAAGCATAAATTTATAATAATGGTGAGCATAACAAACATCGTTGTATTGTCTTAACAATAAATATTCTCACTGGCTATATCAGCAATTCAGTTAGCTCATATGCTCCCTGAAATTATTAAAATTTTCTCTCTGCTAACATTAAATGGAGTGTCTTTATCATGGATAGATGCTATTTGCATGTAGGGGAAGAAGAAAGGCACAGAATGAGTTCTTAAAGTTATACAACCAAAATATATCTGAGACTGAACTGCCATTGAAAAGGGAGATCCCATCTCCTCTCAGCAGTGCATTTCTATCCATTTCTTTTAGAGAGCAACATTTCTTTCAGAGATGGTTTCAGTCAGATTAGTGAGCTCCACAACTGCAAATCTCCATCGTTTGTGCCAAGAGAATGGAGACTGTGGCAGTGCACACTCACAACTGATATTAAAGTGTTTTTTTGGAGCAGCTCAACCTTACAAC
The DNA here is from genome assembly GCA_002844005.1 of Limosa lapponica baueri. NCBI lineage: Eukaryota > Metazoa > Chordata > Aves > Charadriiformes > Scolopacidae > Limosa > Limosa lapponica. The sequence goes on along the minus strand of KZ506339.1, from coordinate 227,072 downwards.
AGCTTAAAACTGTGCCCAGGAACCTCATTTATATTCTGTCCCAAAGCACAATAACCTAATTTTGCCTTTTTTTGTTTGTTTCATATGACAGGGATCAGGGAACTGATATGGAAGTAAGTTTTGCTAGCTTTCAAAAATGGAGCAGTTCCCTGACTTGTTTGTGTTCAGCCCACAACTACTACTAGTATAACAGAACTAATACTGACAAAAGAGACGAAGCAGGAACGCCTAAAGAGGTGTTCCTAAGAGCAATGGCAAGTCTAACCCTTGTGGGGCAATGTTGTCTTGTGCCAGATTAGGGTGAGAATGTAACTGAAACTTAACAAACCAGGAAAGCTCTGGTCTGCTCTCAAAAAAAGGCTGCCACAGCTACGAACCACTAGCAAAAGCCACTCCTTTGAATTTCTGTACAGGATCACACGCATAACTCATGTGCTACTTATCTGCCTATTCCTGAAGAAGCCTGGGGTGGAAATGCATATTCTTTCTGCAGGTGGGCTATAAAAATACTAATTATCATAGTGCCAAGAAAAATCTTTTGCTAGATTATAATAGAAACTTACTTGATGTGTCCCCTTTACATTTTAAACAATCTGTCAATTTGTTCAGTTCTGAGTCCAAGTATATTGTTTTTTGATATATATGACAGGATGAATTTGCTCAGTTGCATGACGTCCCAATGGCTGTATTTTCCAAGCCAAAAGCAGTGCACTGACCTGGTAGTCCAGCATGAGGAGCAACGTGCACCGCACGCTGACATCGCCAGGTCTTTTCACCTGGAAGCCATCCGTTTCCTGGGTTGTGGGAGTTCTGTGCCACTGCCAAAGGGAAAAACAAGTATGATGGTCAGTCATTTTTTCACTGATGTTCATTGAGGTGCATCTTGCACAGTATGCCATGCAAGAATAAGACAAGTACAAAAACCAACCACAACAAAACTCCCCAAATAATTTCTTGCTCTACTCTTAGAATTCAGCTTTGGTGCACAATCTGTTCTGCTGTTGGCATGCTTTACTTAAAATGCGCACAAATTTTTCATCATTTCATACATTCTGTTCCAAGATGTGCGCTACATCACTACTACATCTATGTTTTTAGACTACGAAGATCCTGTTACTAAACATTCTTAAAAAGAATGGAATTTTGAAAACTTTGAAAATACGTTAAATGAGAAAATGAAGGCAAGGTCACTTAGAAAAGGGAGACAATGGGCACATCGCTGTTTATCTGTGCTGGTATCAGGTTTGTATGCAAAGGGTGCACAACCCTCTTACCTCCACAAGATGGTTGTCAGGTCCATAAAGATCTTTGTCCAGTTCAATAACCAAACTCTTAAAAAAAGATGAAAACTTCCGTTTCTGTTTGCTGAGCTGTACAATCAGAAGAAACAGAAATGTTTAAGGCTGTGTATATTAGCTTGTGTTCCATGCTTCCTTCTCAGGCTTTCCATCTTAAACATTAATTTCCACATAGACCACAAGTGTGATCAATCTAATTGAGTTTTCCCTCTGACAAATGCAAGGTAAAATGCAAAAAATCTCAACAGTGGTGGAACAGTGCACACTTAAGGGAAAATCTCCCTGACTCTCTGAATGTTATTGAAAAGACTGGCTTGTAACGTGAACAGGCACCTGTGAAAGTGAGACACAGAGATGCTCCGAGGGCAGGAGCCCCTCTGTTGTGAGGGCATGCTGGGAGAGTTGGGGGGGTTCAGCCTGGAGAAGAGAAGGCTCTGCGGAGACTTCAGAGCCCCTTCCAGTCCCTAAAGGAGGCTTATGAGAAAGACAGCAACAGGCTTCTTACCAAGGCCTGAAGTGACAGGCAAAGGGGGAAGGGTTTGACACTGAAAGAGGGGAGATTGCGATGAGATGTCAGGAAGAACTTCTTTGGTGTGAGGGTGGTGAGAGCCTGGCCCAGGTTGCCCAGAGAAGCTGTGGCTGCCCCATCCCTGGAGGGGTTCAAGGCCAGGTTGGAGGGGGCTTGGAGCAACCTGATCTGGTGGGAGGTGTCCCTGCCCGTGGTGGTGGTGGGGTTGACTAGATGATCTTTAAAGGTCCCTTCCAACCTAAACCATTCTGTGAGTCTAAGGCCACTGTATACTTTTTATTTTAACACCTTGGGGTTTTTTTGATGAATGCTAATTTCTTGGTCTGATTTATCAGGTGACAGTAAATTTTACAGATTAATCATGCATTAAGTACAATTATTTCCTTTTACATTTTGCCTTTCCATTTGATTATCAGTATTTGCTGTTTACTACACAGCATATACTGTCTAAATCAAAAACTGGGAGGTCCATAATCACATAATCTGACCTTCCACAGAATACAGTCCACAGGATTTCAATTAATTTCTTCTTATTTAATGCAGAAAATCTTTCAGAAATACATCCTCCCTCAATTTAAAATTTGCCAGTAATTGAGAAGCTATTTTGTTCCAGTAAAGAATCTCTTTCTTTGTTAAAATATATGCTCTAATTTCTAAACTGAATTTACCTAACTTCAATTTCCAGATGTTGCACTTTGTCACCCCTTCATCCTCCAGCAAGGTTATGGTTCTGATTCATGTACTGTTAACTCCAGTCAGACTGACGTGCCTTGGAAACCTTGCCCTCTCCATACATGCATATTCTCCATCTGTTTATCCTACCAAATATTTAGCTTGTGAAGTCTATTCAAATAGGTCACACCTTTATTAGGAAAGTCCAGCCTTTCTCAAGGAAAGCTGAAATCCATCACTGAGGTTTCTGAGGATTTTAGACTGATAAAACTTTTCTTCCACCCTTGCTCTGACCATCAATACATCCTCTTGTCCTCCCTCGGAATATGAACTACTTGTTTTTCCTTGTTGTCCTGCTCTTCAGAAGATGCAATGCCTGCTGTGGGCCTGACATCACACCTCTCGTCACCTGAACCCTGCCGTATCTGTTAAGGGAACCATCTCAGCCCTGTCCTCTCCACCTCCTTCTTCCTGTCATGTCCTTGAGTCTGCTCCATTTCCCACTGCCCTCCCTGTCCCTCCCCAACATCCCCATCATGGCCTTATCCCTCACTCCGGCCGGACATGGTGCCTTCCCAGCAACAATAAGCCAGCGCTGCAATTCAGAGATGTCTTGTCTGAGCTGATGTCCCCAGTAAAGTCCACCACCCCACAGAACACCCTCTGGACCCTCGCCAGCCCCAGTGAAGCACAGGGAAGTCATACGTCATCCAGGAGCTTCCCCTCCACTCGCAGCTCCCAGGAAGCAATGCTGCCATCAGAGTCATCAGCGTCGGATTTTGCAGGATTAAATGTGTTGGAAATGTAAAGTCTCAGTTTCCGCTTTTGCTGTTACAGAAATAGAGAAAAGAGAAGTACACATCCAGTTTAAGTCCAAGACCTGAGGAAGCCACAGGAGAGATGATAGTTACATGTTTAGTAGAGAATCTGCATGTTTAGTACAGTTGCACCAGGTAATACCAGAATTTAAGATTTGGTTATGTATAAGAAAATACACTGAAGAGCTGAACCCGAGACTTCCTTTCAAAAACTACTGGGTATACAAACATGCTGAGATCCACTCTAAGTGAAGAAAGACAGGAGGTTGCAGGACCAAGCCCTTGAGGCTACACATCAGGTCAGATCATTGTAAGAAAAGCACGATATGATGCCCTTCCTGTCTAGATCCTAGCTAGATTGCTAAGGCTCAGCTAGAAACCTCTTGCTGCATGAATGTCTTCCGTAGTTGCCCCACTTCAGATTTGTAAATGGCAGTCATGAATACAGCTAACGCTGCAAATTACATACCAGGCATATCTCTGCCCATCTTCATTCTTGCATCATGCAGAGCCTGATAACAGTCTTCCTACAGACACACACCCAAACACACACACACCCCAACCCTGTTGCCTCACCTTCCTCTTTAATTGCTTTTCACCCTAATCAATCATGTTGCAGGTCCAGCTTGGAGGTCCTGCATGTTGCACGACCAGAGTGGTGGAAGGCATTGTACTTCATCCCTAACCTGGTGCTCAGGTCTGTGAGATACAACCATCCCTACCTGTTGGCATTCTCGCAGGCTATCTAAGTCTTCCTCATCGCTGTGCTGGCTTATGGCTACGTTATTTCTCAGTGCTTTTCTCTCCCATGAACCATGTGAAAAACCAGGCCATTAACTTTGATGCATGGATTCCAGAAAAGATATTGCCAAAAATTTCTTTGGGACTCTATTCTCAAATATCTGTTTATAATATAATGACAAAAAGGCTACAGTTGTCAAGTTAATGCAGTCCAAACAACCTTCACACAACATAAGAAAGGAGCAGCCTTGTAAAGCCCTCGTACTCACACACACATATACAGGAAAGAATTTACAGACATCAGGTTAGGAAACTAAAAATCTAATAGAGCATAGAGGAATGTGGGAGGCAGAGACGTATGGCTGAAGAGGAACAAAAAAATTACTACATTTTGCCAAATCTAAAGAAGACAGTGACAGAAAGGTTTGACAGAAATGGAGTGTCAATGGTATGCACTGAGAGGGAAAAGGATTTTCCACAGTGCCGAGTCCAGAAAATGACAGGTTGACACAGATAGAAAAAGGCAGATAGGTAGAAAAAAAAATTCCTGGAGATCCATGTTCTTTCTCCATCCTTTCCAACAGGATTCCTGTTGCTAAAGTGCTCTTTCATTTTACAAAATGTTTTTTTTTTAATGCCCCAGAATCTTTATTTAGTATGGAGGACCCGTGAAGGACTTCAGATTTCTAAACTCACAGGTCTTCAAATTAACCTGCACATTTTATGCACTGTTCCTAAATTTTATCCCCACCTGGATTATTTGCAAAACTGTATCTATATACATAAGCAGCTTTTTTCTTAATAGTTCTTCTAGGATACTCTACTGAGATTTCACGTTTATATCACTAATCCATTTCCTCTTCTTTTTACTTCCAAATACATTATCTCCGTTCTGCCCTTTACCCTGGAAACTCCTTCCCTCCTCATATCTCCCCATATCCAGATAGGAACTGCATCTGTTTACTTCGAAGTCTGACATTTCATCACTAAGATTATCCTCTGCAATAACATAGTTATTCAAATCTGATTATTTTAGATGTCTTCCTTTCTCCTAGCTTCCAGGCTCTGGCTTCCTTCTATAGTCCATCTAAAATGATGTCAGTAACAAGGTCTAACTCCACTGTGAAATACAGAATACCTCTCCTTGACAATTTCCACTGTTTCCCTTTGCTAACCCCTCATAATTTTTCTTTCCAGTCATGCAGAAGCCAGATGCAGCTCACACTGCAGAGCTGGGCTCCCGCTGGGCTCCCTGCACTTTCCCCGCTCTGCCAAAGTCAGAGATTGCATATCATTTGTTTGTTTCTCCCATGTCTCTCTCCTCAGTTTACAGTGTTTTCTTCTACACAACAAATCCTCTTTCTCAAATGTAATCCTTTCCTCACTGTAATCCCTATAAATCAGCTCACTTCTTCCACATTGTCATCAGAAAGGAACTTAGAATAATCATGAATAAAATTCCTAAGGAATGGCTAACTCTAGTTATCTTCCACACTGCTTTCTATGTATCTTGATTTTAGATCAAAAAACATTTAGCCTTTTATTCCAACACGTTACAGGCACTACTGACAACCTGTAAGCACCATGGAATGCTGAGCCTTTACTCTCCAGTAAGCAAAGACATTCCATCCAACACGCAAATTCACCCTGGGCGTTGTCTTCAGATTTTGGCCCAAAAGGTACTGCAAATTTGCAATGCTATTAAGACAGCGACTATCTCCCAAATGCAACCACAGAAAGACCCTTGCTTCTGACTGATAACAAATATCCAGGAAATCAGTCAAATAGGGCAACTGCACAGCTGCAGAAGGACCCCAACACTAAATAGGCTTTAAATCTAATAAGAATCGTTATTAGAACACAAAGCAGCATAAGGCAACATAAAAAAGGAAAACTCGTATTTGCCAGGTAAAATGGAATAAATAAAAATAAAAAGGTTTTATAAACCAAATTTTCTCTGCTCACGGGTCCTTGCAAAAGTTTCATTTCTTCAGGCTTGCTCTTATTCCAGCAACTCTGTGATTTCTTGGATTGCAGAGAACTCTGTAGGTTCATTCCTGGGAGACAATCTTCTCTTTTTATTCCTTAAGATCAAACTGCATTTGTGCTATTTTCTTCTCTCAGGAGACTCCAAATTTCTGCTTTCTCTTCCAGCTTGTCACTCAGCGAGGCCATCCCTTGTCCTTTCTGCCTGGCTGACTGTCCTGTCCTCCAGCCGGCACAACCTCCATCCTCTGAGGGCTCCACCAGGCCAAGGGCACCTCAGGACATGATGAACACTTTTCTTCTCCACAGGTGAGCCACCACCCCTCAAAGGACCCTGCACAGCCAACTGCCAGCAGGTGTCTACCATCATATTGTCATCACCAGGAACTCCACACCTGACCTGCAGATAGCAGCTAGATCTGCCATGGGCACTCTGGTAAGCAGTCTAAAAATAATGTGAAAAGGGCATTTGGCCATGAACACTGCTTGAACAGCCAAACGTGTCCTCTGCACAGCACTGAACTGACCCAGACACATTCAAGCCTCCACAACTACCTTTCTGAAGCTGCTGCCAACACGTCCACCTCCTGTTTGCTCTTGTATGAGTTGCCGCTCCATTTTTTTCCTTTTTTCTGCCCTTCCCAGAACTCCCATCACCACCCTCTTCCTTACATATGTCAGTGCTGCCAGCACCACTGGCTCCTCATCAAAGCTTCCTGGGAGCAGCTCTGCACAAGACATTCTGGGAGGATGAGCACCTTCTCTTCCAGTTCCAGGAACCAGACAACAGCATCTGGACTTCCCCTACATACACTTATCACCAACAGTGGTCATACATACTTCAAGCAGTGGCATTTAAAGAAAATACATTTAGAAATCTCTAGCAAAACATCAGAACCATAGTTCTACAAATGAGCATTTTCTTTGGACCAGCAGGCTCCTCCTTTTCTCCTGTCAACTGTGAGACATTTCCATCCCACCCGATGAAGCAAGATCCTGGCAGGGATCCAAGAGTCTGAATCCCTCCTGAGGGCTCTACCCAGCGAGTAACAACTTCAGCACTCACAGCTATGCTGTTACCATAAGGATGTCCAGTCTTGGGAGAAGTCAGCCCAGAGGTGATATAGATAGTCAGAACTGAGCTCAAGGAAGAAGAACACCAGAATGGCGCTGGCTGGGGTTTTACAGCTGCTACACAGACCATAAAGCCTCCTTGGCTGAAGACACACATGCAAAATCACTGCACTCAGTTCACTTATCAGTACTCCTGGGTTCCACAATAACGTCAAGTTCATACCCAGAGGGCTCTGAGAGTGAGGTGTTCTTCCATCTCCAGTCAAGCAACTCCATCTAATCCAGGCAGAAATGACACAACGTCAGTTTTGCGCGACTTGGTCACGTTGCAGATTAAATACAGCAGTGCAATAGACTTGAGCAAGAAGCCACTGCCCTTCAACAAATTTGGCATATTTCTTACAATGGACATTATAGCACAGATCTATAACTTGTTCTCTCTGTATGGTGGCTTCTCAGAGAACAGAGAAGCAACCAACCAAAAACTGTGGCCTTGTTTTTTACTGGTAGGATTCGCAGTAGCTTGGAGCAAAAACTAAAGAGAAAACACACAGCTTTGGGCAAGAAGGAAGAAACGCATTTCATCTCAGGCACACTGAAACTTTGCCACCCACAAAGACAAAGCTCAACAGGGGCGAACTTCACAGGGACTCAATCAACGTTGTGAATAAAATAACCTCTTGTGCAAAAATCAATAAATGCTTACTCTGCTTATTCTCCAAGATACACATCTTTAACGTGTGTCTTTGACTTGTCTTCAGCAAAATGAACTTGAAATAGCAGTCATATTAAAAAGAAAAGCCTTCACCGAAAAGCACTGCATTTCACTTGCAATTTTTCCTTGAGAAAAAGAAAAGGAAAAAAGAAGCATACGTGACAGAAGATTGGTCACGTCAGGAATCAACTACTGCGAAGATCTTGGCTACAAGAGAGCGCAAGTGGCAGGAGAGCTCATGTGGAATGAAACAGACCTGAACAGGAGGCTGATGGGATGCTGGAGCAGCAGAACCACGGCTTTTCCTTCAATGGCATCTTCACACAAATCAATACAGCTTTCAGTTGAAGTAAATGGGCAAACTGCTGAAAATCCACCAAATCCTTCAGAAAACTACTTCTGGTTTATAGTGCCACATTTTTTTCAGTTTCCATTAGCATTGAATCCCTAAAAAGTCGAATCAGAAACTAAGCATCTGAAGATACCCTGATCTCTGTGATATCCCCAAGACAAATCTCCACTGACTGCTGAAGTTAAAGTTTCCTTCAGTGAACTCTCAGGCAGGACAATACCTCCAGGACACTTCTCGGGAAGTTGTGCTTGCGATTTCAAACAAATTAAGTTATCAGCAGATAATCTATTGCCGATTGTATCAAGAAAATCTGGCTACCGATCCACGAACAGCATTGTGTTAAGAGCTCTCTATGCACATCTTAAGGAAGGATTTCTATGTACCTCAACACAACATAAAAATCTCATGCATACAGCACAGAAAAGATTAAAATCTGTGTTTCTGTCGTCTTTGCATATGGAGTAACTGTTTCAGGAGCTCACAAAAACTTTTTCAGAAGCAAAAAAAACAGCGGAAGATAAAGAAGCATAGAGACTAGAAATCAGGATACAAGAAGGACAATGACCACTAATAACAAGTGTTCAAGTCTGACAATTATAAAATAATCAAATGTAAAGTGGAGTGTCTGTATCATAAATGGAATATAGAGGGAATACTCACCTAGATATGTCAAAATTTTTAGAAGAAACCAAGTTAGTTAGGTAAGCCATGACAATAAAAGACGGACAAGAACTTAAAAATGGCCAACCCAAAGCAGGAAAATCAGTGACTTGGTAGAATATGCAAGTGTTATAAATACTAAAACGAACTGCCCAATATTTACTGAGTTTAAAATTGCACCAACACATGAAGAAGATCTGTAGACAGTTCTCTAAAAACTTCAACAAAAACTCAAAAAAGTCAAACAAATGTTATAGAGGAATAAAATAGAGATTAGTATGCACAATAGTCTATAAAATCAGTTATAGCAGCTTATTTGGCAGTTATATACTACACTTTCTCAGGAAGAGAATCAGGAGGTGTTTACTGACAGGTGATAAGAATAGCTGGCTGCACTGAAAATTTCTTTCTACAGTGTTTGGGAAGACTGAATTTTTTACTGAAGAAAAGAGAACATTAAAGAACCTGAAAGATGTATTTAAAATATGAGATTATGTCTTTCTCCTTTCCTTATCTCACAATGCAAAAAGCAGAACACAGAAAATTATGCCACAAGACCATAAATTCAAACCTGATCGATGGAAGTATGTCACATATGCTATACCAAGCATAATGAACCATCATTAACCCATAGAACTCATTCTCACAGAACATAGATTTAAAACTTGCAGGTTTTTATGCCAGAAGAGACTTTTTTGCCCAGCTCAATTTTATGTGGAACACAGGCTCCAATCATTCAGCAAACAGGGCAGCTCTTTTTAAAGGACATCCAGTGTTGACTTAAGACAATATAATGAAGAATCTATAACATCTCTACATCTCTGATATCTTGTTCTAGTGGTCAGAAAAATGCACATTAATCAGTCTCAACTGGTCTATTTTTGAACTACCAGCAGTTGGACCAAAGCCAAAAGCTCTTTACACAAAAAAAAAAACCACAACCAACACCAACAAAAAATAACAGGGAAGGAGCTGCAGTGTCTGTATTATGTACAGATCCCAGGAATATACAGTCATATCAACATATGAGAATTTTAGAAGATGTCAGACCTTTCTGTGTCTTAATATAAACTGATCTTGGAATACTGGAATTTAAGTGGAACTGTTACCTACAGTTGGGAGGGTTTCTGTCACCTTTCTACGAAGTATTTAGCAATGAAACACCTTATCCAAACAAGTTGTGGAGTCTCCCACCTTGGAGGTGTTCAAAACCCGTATGGACATGGTTCTGGGCAACCAGCTCTGGGTGGCCGTGCTTGAGCTGTGGGCACAATCTCTGACAGTGAGTAACTATCCCGGCTGCAAGCCAACCGGTAACACAGTAACACGTGTTGCTGCAGTGCCACTGGCACCTCAGTCCTCTCACTAATAACATGTAAGAACCCCCAGATCAGTATAGAGAAGACAACCTGGGAACTCCTAGGGCCAAGTTCAGGGATGTCCAAAAGGAGGTGGACTCACCAAAAGCCCACTGACTCTGAGGTGACCCTCAGAGATTGGGTGACTGCAGATCAATATACATATTAAGGCTAAGGACAGTAAGGCAACCACAAACCGTGACCTGACTGTCCCAATGTATAACCGCATCCTAATCAGAGGATATATCTATTTGGACTGATCTCCTCACACTAGGCAAACTGTAACCTATTTGGCTTTTTATTTTGCAAATTTTATGGTTCATGATTAAAGATGAGAAAATTCCTTCTAAAATTCCCCCAATAAGTTGTTTTGTTTAAATTGAAATTGCCATAAATTCTGTTTTGCCTTCAACATATTTCTACTTTAAATGGCTTGTGCACACATTTACCCTGAAGTGCTTTAAAATATCTTACCAAAACCACTGTAGCACTCCACGGAGTGCACCAATGGGCCCTAGGGTCACTGAGCTGGCAGCAACAATAAGTCCAGGTAACAGGACTGTATCACGTAATGCTTTTCAGAACCCACGAAGGTACAATTTCAAAAATGAAATGTTGTTTCCCCTCCTTGATTTGGAGGAATTTTGCTTTTCTGACAATTAAAACCTCTTTCTAATTTCAAGTTTAACATGTATTCAGTCACCTTTTCCCCATGATGTTAATGATGTTTCAAAACAATTGGCAACTATTTTATAGAAGAAATTCCTCCAATTAATCCCAGCCAGCACTACGACCAACGTTACAATCACAGAAAAGGAAGTACGTGGCCCATGTGCCGCAGACCTCAAAGTGCAGAGGGGAACCTACAACAGCTAAAAAGTGGTAGAGTTGCCACTGCTCTCAGTTACCTTAAATTTTCTTTAGTAATCCCCACTTCTTTCTCCATAACATCCCATGAAGAATAAATAAAATGCTTTGCTCAAGTTGATACCTACTGCATTTGTTGATTAAAACAAGTGCAGGTTTGATACCAGGAACTCAATGACAGTAGGGTTCAGAATCTGACACAAAAATCTCCACAAATTATTTGTTCTTCTGCCCCTAAGAATATCCCTTGGATGCTTGAGGTTTAGAATTCAGTACACAGAAGAGATGAGAGTCTCTTAGAATGACAGAACTGCAGAGCTCAGGTGCCGCGGACATAAGGCATACTGAGAAAAAAAAACCCAGTCTTGCCTGAGAAGGGCAGAGGACCAAGCAGAAACCTCAAGTGTTTCAGAAAAAATGTAAATTTCCCTCTGCCAGCAATCCAATAGCAATTCCTCAGTCATCTTAAAACCTGAAAGCAGGGAAAGAATCTCAACTTACAAAATCAGGGAGAGAGATGTTATGACTGTATTCAGATGCTACTACTCTCTATTTTAACCTAAAAATTGATAACCTGGGAGTAGCTTGTTTACTTTGCGGAACTGCAACTACACACTGGTCTGGTAAACTCTATGTCCCACAGCAGTTCACTGTGAAAGTGACAGTCCCTGGATAGCAGTCTTCAGTTTGGGCGAGACCAAGGATTGTCTCCGGTGCCAGGGCTTGGAGTAGGAGCCTGGCTTGTGGGGTGGTCACTAGATGCCCTTCTTTCAGCCAGGTGACCCCTGGATCAGATCTTGGGATGAAAATCATCTCAGTCTTAAAATTACGTTTACCTCCACAACTGATTAGTTATCTCAGGGTTAGACAATAGAGAGAAACAGGCACTTTTTAGGGCATGAGTTGTTTATATTCTTTTCAGTATGTACTTCCTCTATGAGAAGAACTGTGCCCTGAACTCCATTGCCTACATGGACTAAATCTCTCAAAAGGGACCCCAGAGTGACTAGCTTATGTATAAACAAACACAATGTAGATGTCTACACTTAACCAAATAAATCCCACTCCCAAAGTCCACCGCAGCTCTAGCTGTCCAGATTTTCAGTAATGCATTCTTCTTTAATGACATCTACTCGTCTGGAGTTGAGCCATATGGTTTCCAGTTCCTTCAGGCCATGGAGCTTGCTATATCTGTACCTGTGGCCACACTGCAGTCAAACAGCCCTGTCCGCCTGACTCCTTCCAAAGAAAGTCCCTTCTGGAATTCTGAGCACTCAGCAGATGAGTCTCCCATAAAGTCAGTGCAAGGGCTCTTGCGACGAGTGGCATGCAGTAAATGCTGCTCTGCAGACAAGGAATTCTGAGACTCTCGTGAATGATGCAGTCCAAGAATGCAGGACTGACAGAAGAGGAGAGAACACACCAGCACCCAACAGGCAGAAAAAAGACAAGGTGGGACTTAAGATTGGAAAAGCTGGCAGCAGAGAGGGGCTGGTGACAGTGGCAAAGTGAGCTAGAGGGTGGTGAAGGCCGTTTCCCCCATTGCAGCCCCAAGGTCTCCTTGCTCAGAGAGCAACCCCACTGCTGTCATCTGTCCCAACAGTGCAGCTCTTCACAGAAGGTCCTTGTAGCATCAGTAGGCCCAGCACACTTTATGCACTGCCCTCAATCCAAAGTGGTTGAAACATTTCCCCCTAAAATTTCTCCAGAATAATTAGTCTTCAGGCAGAAAAGACCAGCCTGAGCAATACTAGATCATAAACGTGTGGTCCCCAAAGACTGTTTCCAGCTACAACTCGGTCGCTGTGACCAATATGATAACTGCCATTATAACTGATAATTCTGAGCAGTCCTGCATGTTCCCTACATACTATCACATACCTCAGACAAATTGAAATTTTTCCCAGGATTATAATCCCAGTTTAGGAACCACTGTTTTAGGGCAAATATTTCAGAATTACAAGAGCTTTGATATGAGATTTAAATATAGAGATAATTTTTATTGCTGTTACCAATGCTCCAACTGTAACAAAATGAAAATACTTAACATCAGAACAACCCAAATTTATCTAGTCTTAGCTTTATTTTGACAGGTCTTGAATTTCACAGCTGCTGCACGCTAAGTCTAGACATGAATTTGAAAAACATCTGTTACATCATTCTTTAGATGTTAACTAGCTGAGTAACTGATACTTAAAATGTGTTTGCTGAGCCCTAGATGGAAACAGAATTTTCTGACTACAGTTTCTGTATTGTTGTGCCTCCTATACTCTTTCCCCATTACAGCCCCTGAGTATCTCTGCTGCACAGCTGAGAGGTGAAAACTCATGTACTGGTCAATTCCCTAGTTAAAGAGCTTGTCACAGAATAAACATCTTCCTGTAGACTTATGCATGTAAGTCTTAAACATGGCCAACTTCCTAGGTCACTTAAAATAATGGTGTTCTACCCACATTAAGGAGCTAAGACAAATTATTTCTTCTGAGAGTCCAATCTGTTATATACAATACTTTTTTCCTACAAACTTGTGATTTAAATCATCCTTACTTTAATTTCCTATCTATAAAATAGATATATTCATGGAACTTAACTGTTTCTTTTCTTTTCTTTTTTTTTTTATGTTGCATATATATAAATTGGGAAAACATCAGAGGTAAAAGCCTTCCACATCTTATCAGATACCTGTACAGTGACAGAGTGGAATCTTGATCTTTGTTGGGCTGATACCCGTTACTGTGGTAAAGACAAGAACGACAGCTTTACTTCACAGTAGACATACAGCTACAAAACTCTTCATACTACAGGATTTACTATATGAATAAGTAAGAGCAAACAATACAGTCACAAGAACTTAAGTAAGACATGAAAAGAAATTCTGCACAATGAGAGCGGCCAAACATTCAAACAGATTGCCTGAAGAGGCTGTGAAACCTCCATCCTTAGAAATTTACAAAACTCAACAAGGCCTTGACAACCCTGTTTTGAGCAGGAGGTTCAACTAGATGACTTCCATAGTTTTCTCCTACCTAAACTTTTCCATGATTGAGTTGAATAGACTCAGAAAACTTAGGAAAAGACCATTTCAGTAGGCTATTATGAACAGTGAAGTGCTGGACTTGATCTAATAGAAATTGCAGAAAATGTTATCCTTTCTTTTCTTACATGAATCATCCTTTTACAGGATCTTTAACACTTTTTCTGTAAGTAATTTTTCCCAGTATATGTTCTGTTATTGCACAAGTTTAGCTTTCGACTAAATTCTAATAGGAAATTTAATACATCTCTTCAGCACACCCCTCTAATCTCCTATTTTCTTCTTTTTAATCATTCTAATACAAAGTTCCAAACCCAGTGTTTATTTATGCAGAAGCTATTATTCCCCTTATTAAAGGCTTTCAGAAGCTAGACCTGGTAGTATCCACAGAATTTTCTCCACCACTTTTCCATGCATGCTGCTCCCCAGCTGCTTACTGTTAGCTTTCTTAGATCTGTTTCAAAATATCTCTGTTAACGGGACTTTTAATGGAAAGATCGTTCCACCGTTTTTTTTCCCCCCTAACTCAATCTACAAACTTTTCATTACATACCTTCATTGGCCTCTTCAGCGCTTCCTGAATATCCACACGCTTCCGCATAATGGTCTGGTCTAGTTTGCGTTCAAAGGCCAACAGATCCATGTAGGCCTGGGACTCAGGAACCAGCTCCCGGATCTGAGAAGGAAGCAAGGAACATCCAAGCACTGGAAGAAAGAGTCTACTATGTTCCAGAGCAGTAACACTGACACCTTCCCAGCCCTTAGATGTGCTCAGAAAGAGTTATCCCCAAGACATTAGTTCCTCGTTAGCGGGGCAGGTTTCAGTGGCAGGGTACAAGCACACGGCTGAAAAGCTGGAGCACCGAACTGAAGCTAATGAACCCTGGAAGACACCAGCTGGATCCACAAGGCCTGCATCACGGCTGCTTTTTTTCAAGTGAGGCTTAGCTAGAAGCAGCCTAGGAGTCACTGCTCTCAACAATGTAAAGTACAGTAAATCTGTCCTGTTTGAACTAAAAAAGTGCTGGGTCTCTCTAGACTAAAAATAAAGGGTGCATGTTCACGGTGAGTTTTTTAAAACAAGTGTTTCCCATCGTAAGTAAAAGCTGCCATTGAGGAAGTCAACCTTTGTCAGCACATCTTCTTGGCCAAGGTGAAACTGACCTTCACATCAAAGTGTCACCATGACCAGCTACGAGGTGCCAACTTGCAATCTTGCCAACTTTTATTGGTATTTTAATACCTTAGCTAAACTACGTTAGTTCTATTAACAGTTCTATCTTCCCTTTTCCAAAGAAGTTAGCAGAGGAGATGATCTGAAGTAGGTTAGGAGGAAGATATAACGATCTGAGCTTAGAAATGGGCAAGTATACCCTTACATGAAAAAGTTGGTTCTTAATTGGGAATAACTCATGCAGGCGAGCCATAAAAGAAAGAAACTGTAAGTAATTATAATAAATCTACTGGACTACCTTGTCTATTTCTGTAATATTCACTCTAGCTTTCAGCTACATAACTAAAATATTTTACTGTTAGAATACTTCTGTTCTATAGGAATGAAAAGCTAGTTGGTATTCCTGTTTTGCTTTAGAATCAGAAGTCTACAGCTTTGATTCGGTGCGAGACACAAACACCTGTGTGAGAGACACCCGGCATACAGCCCTTCACTGCATTCTGCAAGGACATAAGAAATATGGCAGGAGGTCATCCCAACAGTCTGCCCATCCTAGGGCTGTGTCTCTGACAGTATTTGGAAGTTGCTGCCCTTTAGTACCTACAACAGCCTGAGACACAGTGTTCCAGAACCTCAACAGCCAGCGTGTGAAGTACATCCCATCTGTCAGCTTCATCTGGTGCCATCTCCTGGCATAGCTGGGGCAGCGGTGGGCAGTCATTCCCTTACTGCTCACATACTTCTCCATACTGCTCATGTTTTACAACTTTTTGTCATCCATTTCTTCAAATTTTTCTTTTTCAGCCTGAAAAGGAACAATTCCTCTCTTCTGTATTTAGACTGATCAAGACCATAAAATGTCTCTTTCAACCTTTTAAACAAACAAATTTATTTGTTTGGTTGGTTTGAGATGCCAGAACTGCTGCTCTGTTTACAGCAGGACTGACGCTTTGGAAAGCAGAAACCACGGAGTCAAAAACTCTCCTCAGCTTTAGCTGAACCAATGTCTTTTTAACTGCTTATATTCTTTCACAAAGTCTTAGTATCAGCAGAATAATAAAAGAACATGAATATTTTTAAGAGCAAAGCCCTTAAAGCAAGCACTGCCCTGGAAACATTGAGGAGTTGCTAGACAGCTTGCAGAATACAGACAATTCTTCCTCCCCACAGCGAATACAAATCTTTGGACCCAACAAAACACCCCAATGCTTTTATCCTGTCCCACACAGAAGAAAAGATTCGTCAGTTCCTTCCACACAGAGGAAATTAATGATGCTGTACTGTAGTCAATTAAAAATTCTGGACCCAGAACATAGTTTCAATCTTTTAATTCCAAGGTCTAGCACAGTCAGCTCATGATCTCCCGGGCACGTGATGAAGCAGGGAGCCCTCAGCCCTCACGATAAAGCATATACTACAGCTGTGACACAACCCTTTCAGCTGGTTTGCAGGGTACTGGACCCAGGATTTAATGAAATTTCTAAGAAGTTTGTAGAAACAGCAGTAATCTTCAATAAATATTTCTATTCTGTACTTTCAGATCTCTTACCACATGGAAGTTGAAAAGGTATTTCCTATTCTGTTCCTGTAACCAAACTGTTAAACATTGTAAAATATTAAGAAAGCATAAACACTTTAAAATCAGCCAACAAAGATAATACTGCATGTAATTCCTCGAACTGCAAACGGCTGCAGGTTGGGAGAGTATTTGGGAGAAGAATTGTACTTGACTGTGTGTGTACTCTTGTCTGGGAACGTGTTATGGTCACAGTGAAGACGGGATACTGGGCTAAATCAAAGGTCTACTCAGGACATTTCTATCTGCTCTTGGAGTCTTTTACTTCTTACCCCACTATTGGAATAATCTTTCGGCATCATGATAATGTTCAGATTTCATACTCTTCTTAATTTGCTCTTAAGAGTGAGAGGAAAATTAAGACAGAGCCCCAGCAGTATCACGTAACAACGCAGGATGCACTCCCTCTTTGCGTTTGAGGTCTGTCAGAAATTCCCTGCTTCACCGTGCTGGCCTCCTGCCAGGCTGCTCAACTCTGTGCACACTGGTCTGATCGTTCTCCTTTGCTTTGAAGAGGTTGTCCTTGAAGTTCAGCCAGCTTCTCTGAGCCCCTCTGCCCTCCAGCGATCCCCATTGTCCTATAGGATCCTTCTGGGCAGATCCCCAAACAAGCCAAAACAGCTCTCCTGAAGTCCAGGTCTAACTCGCTTCTCTCAGGACAGCAAACTCTGCCATCTCATGGTTGCCATAGCCAGGGCTGCCCTTAACCTTCACATCCCCAACCAGCTCTTCCTTCTTTGTGGGTTAACAGGTCCATCAGAGCACCTCCCCTTGTTGATCACCTGTGTCAAGAAATTGTCATCAATCCAACCCAGGAATTTTCTGTAGTGCTCATGCCCAGTGCTCCTGCCCTCAAAGCAGATGTCAGGGTAGTTAAAGCTCCCCTGTAAGTTTGAGGGGTTCCTCCAGATGTCTACAAAAGGCTTTCCTTGATCAGCGAGTCTCTTGATCAGCGAGACCATCTGTAGCAGACAGCCATCGTGCTGTGACTCGCATAACTTAATTTTAGTTTAAACTGAAAATAATAAAGAAAAAAAAACAGATAAAGAAGAACGTGCCCTTCAGATTGATATTTCTTTCCACGTGAAAGTTGGCTATCAGTAAAGGAGCCAGAAAAAAATAATAAACATAACTTGATACATTTCAGGTAGCAAATAGTAATTGGAGCTGGATTCTTCACTATCTGAGCAGGACAAACAAAACAGGCTCAGCAATTTGCTTTAAAAAAAAAAATCATCACACTAATAAATGGAGATTTGGCAACTTGCTTAGAATTAGGTTAGCCTATAATTTCCATCTTTGAGAGAGATAACAAAAGCCAAGATCTCTTGCTCACCCAACTCTGAGAAGATCACTTAGAACCTGAGCCAATGTTTTACTACCTACAGCAGATGCACATACCCTAAACATTTCAAAAATAGTGTTCAGAAGCCAGCATTTGTATATTACAGGTGACAATGGCTGAAGTCTGACTTATCAGCTACTGGACAGTTTCCCTGCTAAGAAACTTTTAGCCTATAGTTTATTGACAAAAGTGTTTCTACTGTTGAAGCTTCTGTGGTGGTCAGAGAAGGACAGCTAAGGGCTGACACTCCTCAGAAATGGTAACTCTGTGCCACCTTGTGAGTCTTGATCCCTAAGAGACAGAGCTTCAGAGAGGATTCCTGACTGTCCAGTAACATGACAGAAGCAATTAAAGACTACACCATTCTGAATTTCACGGCCACATGCAGATACTGTTCAAAAATGCAAAGATCCTGCAACACTACAAGCAATAGTTAAGCAAGTCTTTCACCAGCCCCTCATATGGTAATCAGTTACTGGCACAGACTAACGCGGGCAGAGAGAAGCAATACCTGTAAGTGCCTAAGATCTACACTGTTTATATTTGAATGTTTAATTACATAAAAGAAGGCTATAGATCACATCTATGAATTAGAATTATGAGGACAGTAATTTATGAGTTACTCTCAAAGTTCCAGTAAAAGCAATTCAATAGCTCCTTTATGTTCAGTGGCTGGGCAGCGTCTACAACCCAGCCAAACATCTGAGGCTCACAGGCCAAAGAAACAACTGGAGAGGTGACCACAAAGTCAACCAGCATGGAAAAGCACCAACTCTAGAGCAGGGAGTCAGATGGCATATGAAAGCAACATTTCTGGAGACTTCTGCTAGAGATGCTCTATGGAACAGCAGCTGAATCACCAGGTACCAGTTTGAAGAGATATTGGTGGGTCTCTAGTCCACCTTCCTGCTCAAAGCAGGGTCATCAATGAAGTAGATTTAGATTAGATATTAGGAAGAAATTCTCTGCTGTGAGGATGGCGAGGCACTGGAACTGGTGCCCAGAGAAGCTGTAGCTGCCCCATCCCTGGAGGGGTTGAAGCCCAGGTTGGATGGGGCTTTGAGCAACCTGGTCTGGTGGGAAGTGTCCCTGCCCAGGGTAGGGGGTTGGAAGGAGATAGTCTTTAAGGTCCCTTCCAACTCAAACCATTCTATGATTCTATGCTGGGGTTTAGCTGTTCATACAGTTATCTTTGCTGCCAGGGAACGTCTTGCTCCCACTCAGCTCACTCTCCACCAGGGCCTCCAGGGCCTTTCCAGCAGGGCTGCTCCCCAGCAAGGCAGCCCCAGCAAGAGCTTGCTGCTCCCCACTTTCTCAAGGAAGAACTTTGCATTTGACCTTGTCGAATTCCATAAAGTTCCTGTTGGCTCATTCCTCCAGCCTGTCCACAAGCATATTGACTGGTTCCCCCTGCCCTATGATATGGTGTCATCCACAGAATTTATAAGCCAGCACTCCACTGCCTCCTCCAGGTCATTGACAAAGATGCTAAATGGAACGGCTGTCAGGACAGGTCCCTGCAGTACTCAGCTCAGCACTGTCTTCCCCACAGAATGTGACCTATTAGCCAAATCATCCAACCAGATGGTTGTTCACCCACCTAGACCAAAATGTCCCAACTTGGACACGAGACTATTATGGCAGACAATGTTGAAAACTTTGCTAAAGCCAAGGTAAATTATAGCCAGTGCTATCTTTTGCTCACAGATGCAGTCATTTGATCAAAGGGGGCAATCACGTTGGTCAGGCATGAGCAGGCATGATTTACCCTTGGTAAATCCACGCTCACTGTTCCCTATTACCTCCTTCTCCTTCACAGGTCCAGAAATGTGTTTGAAAGAGTGCTTGCTCTGTGAATTTTCCAACGAACCAAAGTGAGGCCGATTGGCTGCAGTTCCCTGGACTGTTCTTTTGGCCTTTTGCAAAGACGAGTGCAACGATTGCCTTTTTCTAGTCATCAGGAACCTGCCCTGATTTCCACGACATTTCAAAGGTGACAGAGAATGGCCTTGCAAGGACATTGTCCAGTTCCTTCAGCACCCTCAGATGCAGCCTGTTGGGTACCATAGACTTGTACAGGTCGAGTTTTCCCAAGTAATCCCTGGTTCAATCCCTGTCCATTGCTGGCTGCTCCTCTTGAATGTGGTCACTGATCACAGAGTCATTGGAGACACTGTTAGTGAGGCTGACACAAAGAAGGCGTTGAGTACTTCAGACTTATCTGTCTCTGTCATCACTGTATCACCCAGCCCATTCAGCATCGGGCACACATTTTCCTCGGTCAGCCTTTTATTGCTAATGTAACAGCAGAAGCTTTTCTTGTTGCCCTTGATGTCCCTTGGAAATCTCAACTCCAGCTGAGCTTTGACTTTCTTGATACCATTCTTTACATCCAGGCAACCCAGGCAACGTTTCTAAATTCTTCCTTTGTAGCCTGTCCCTGTTTCCACCTCTTGTGTGCTGCTTTTTGATGTTGGGACCGCCACTGTGAGTTCCCTGCTTAGTTAAGTTGCGCTTCTCATAAATCTGCTCATTTTCCTGCACATCAAGACAGACTGCTCTTGTGCTTGGAGGGTCCTTAAAGACCTGCCAGCTTCCCTGATCCACTTTGCCCTTCCTGCTTCCCATGGGATCACACCTACCAGTTCCCTGAACAAGCCAAACTCTGCTTGTCTGAAGTCCAGGGTCTGTACTTGGCTACTCTCCTTCCTCATTCCCTTCAAGATCTTGAACTTCATTATTTCACAGTTGCTACATCCAAGGCTACCACTGATTACCACATCTTTTCTTTCTTCAAGTGAATAGCAGATCCAGGTGTTCCTCACCTCTGGTTGGTTCAGATGGAGAAAGAGGTAGACAACAGCCATGCAGAGACCAAACAACAGGACAGCTATTATGATACGGGATCTGGGCAGAGAATCCCATTTGGTGGCCAGTGAATGGCAGCAGGAGTTGACTGAATATTTGTGTAAAGGAGAAAGAAGTAAAGAGGATGAAAAGGAGAAGACAGCAGTATAAAAACCTATCAGCACAGCTAGATGAAAAGTCCTCACAGGAATCTGAGGCCCAGCGAGAAGAACAGTAGCCAATACTAAGAGACACGCATGCCATGGAAGGAGAAGCAGTTCGCTGTTCAAAGTTGCACTCCGCTCAGCCCATGAAATGGGGAAAAGCAAGGACACACACAGCTGTGGACTCACAAAGCTGAGATTCTTGCATCAGAATGAGTAGGGAAGGAATCAGAAGAAACAGTGAATCACAGTCACGGTGCCTGGGAAAAAAATGTAATGACTCAGAACTCAGAGAAAATAAGACACCGACCAGAAGTAATGAGGAAACAAGGCCTGGAGAAAGAAGAGGTGCAATATGATGTACAGTCATGTTCCTCTACAGCTTGTGGCCTCAGGGCAAAACTGAGACACAACTGCTAAGCTCGGGTCACAAAGGCCACATCAGCTCCAGATACCCAGGTCCCCAGCTATGAATGAAGGTGCCTATGAACTTCTCCGAAACTGAATGAGGGTTTCAGTGACCAGAGAACAAGGGAAGGATCAGGGGTAAGGAAAATGAGGTGGGGTATGGCCTGCTGCACAGAACTGGAGTTCATGTTGAATACACTATAAAAAATGCCAAGCCTTGCTACGTTACAGCATGTCAGCCTGGGCTTAACCAAGCCTTTCTTTTCATTAAAACTGCATTTTAGACAAAACATATGCAGTAGATCCAATCAACTTGCATTTAAGTAAGACATTTGACATACAGTCAATAAAGGGAACCACTGCTTAACACTAAAAAATGGGGATTAGAATAAAATCAATATGTGGTAAAGAACTGGCATAGAAAAAAAAAAAGTATTAAGCAGGAAATACCTGACGGACCATTTTTGAAACTGATTTTATTTAGATATTTTCATTAATAGCGCCAGCACAAAAAGGAGAAGTATGCTAACAAAACTTAATAACAAATTTGGGTGGCACCTTCAATACAAGGCAGAGGACAGTACAGAGAATGTAAGGAAGCTGAGAACTGTATAACAGAAATGAGATGAAATATAGCAATACAAAGCACAGAATCACGTTCCTCAGAGTCTACACCCATACCTCCTGCTCTAATATGGGAATTCATCAGTTGCAAACAATAGAAAGTAGAAATACTTGTAAGTATTCGTCAATCACAGAATAAGCATATGCTGTATCAGTGTGGTAAGGCCATATAAAACAAAATGTGATCCCAATCTGCATCACTACCTATTTCCAGTAGAGATAAAAAAATGCATTAGTGGCATTCAAACACTGGTGACACTGGTAACCTGTAATACCATGTATAGTTCTGGTCTCCTGAGAGGTAGATTGAAATAGGTTCAAGAGAGGTAAATTTAACCTGGAATAGACGTAACGAAGAACTGTGAGGATTAGAATTGTGGGGAGCACCTCTTACTTGGCAAACTAAATCTTCCCACATGTAATAGTTTGCCAGGTTGAACTTTCTCATATGGTTATATCCATGCAAAATTAAATCCTTCTCAAATAGCTGAACTGTAGCAGTTGAGCGACCCTACCCAATGAGCAATATGCTCCACCACAGGCTTGATCAGAGAGCCTGGAAGTCCAACAGCAGGTTATCTGTATCAGCTGCCTGGATCGCTATCACAGCAAGTAAGACTGAGAACCCACCTCCTTTTCCACTGACACATAAGATGGTTTCCAAGAGCAAAATGTATTTAATATCTTTCCCTCTGCCCCTCACAGTTCCCAGAAAACACAAGCAAGAGTCTGCAGAAAGTCTGTGGGAAACAGATGCTGATTGGCTAGAAAATACTCCAGAAGTAGCTCTGGAAAGTTGGAAGTTCTACCCTGAGTTTTGTGTGCATTCCACAGCCACCAGTGCAAATCTTCCACTTGACGGGACACCGACGCACACAGCGTTTTCCCATCCCATGAATGGTGAGCATAAGGAGGTTCCGATATACTGCAGCCTGATGGAGTACCTTAATCCAGACACAATGTCCTGTCATCGATACCAGCACTACAGCTGCTCTGATAAAAACTCCACTAAAGATAAAACTCTAGCGATTTGTGTTACCTTAACACTCTGTTGGTTAAAATTATTGGCTAACAGCAACAAAAATACTGAAAGACAAGAAGAGCTGGTAACTTTTCAGAACCAAGAATGATTATGAAAGGTGCTAGCATTTGTATAGCTTTTTGACATGCTTGAATAAGGCTCTACCTATTAAAGAATTATCATGGATTTGATAAACAAAGGCACAAGTCTTTTGTTGTCAAAAAAAGTTTGGTTACCTCTGTTCTGAGACCTTTTTATCTTATAAAGGCACGAGACAACAACAACAACAAGCCTTGAAATGGACATATATTTAAAGTAATAGCCTCACCATACAGGATGTATAATTGTTTGTGAAAAGAATTTGTGTGGGACAGACAGAACTGACAGCACAAAAAACGTAAGTTTCATTCTAAGAAAGTACAGCCTCCAAGCAGAGCAGGAATGAAGCTCTAACACAAACACGATGGAGGCTGCAAGTAGTTCAAAGGTCTGGATTTAATGGTAGCTTAGTCCTTTCAAGAAAGTAGCATGAGAGAATACCTAACCTATGAAAGGTTGTGCTTTTACAGGGTGGCAGGAATTAAAAGAAAAGAAGTGGTAATATGGCATCAGGAGTACCAAAAGTGGGCTCACCTCCTCAGGTGACCGGCACCAGGTACCTGTGGAATGTCACAGAGGAGAATCTGGGGGCTGACAGCAAGTTTGAGTTGACGCTAGCAGTGGAGAGGTGGACTTGAAAAGGAAGTGGAGATCTACACACCTGTCAAAGGGATCCTGAGCCCAGAAAAAGCACCAGGAGCCAAAGAAACTGGGATGAGGATGTGACAAGGGCATGTGTTTTGAAGACTACGGAAGCTTGCCTTTTGGGACCAGGTAGGTTTGGAGAGAATTGTCCTGAAGAGGGCACAGGAAAGGAAAAGTCTGGCAATAATAAAGGAGAAGGGAAGCAGAGGGAAATTCCAATGTTTAAAAAGGAAGTAGAAGATTTAAGCATTGAGGATCAAGCATAGGCAGACACTAAAAGCTAGACATATCCCCAGGGACAAGAGAATAAACAACTCTCCAGACAATGCAGGCCCCTTGAACTCTGTTGTTTACATGGGTTCGCTTCAGTCCTACCAGAACACAACCAGGAAAATCAGAACCTGGTAGCTCGACTGGGCCAGACAGACCTGAGAATGAGCTCATCTCCCACAGGCACAGCTGTGCTCTGAACCAGCTTTTGGCCAGCCTCAAAAATTGATCAAAAACATCCTTACGAGGCAGAGGGCCCCAGCGTCAAGGCGTGTGCTTGGCAACTCAGCACCACTGTCCATCCAGCAAGTGGCAGTGGTGGCTCGGCGAAGCCAGGGCTGGAAGAGGACAAGGGCCAGGCTGCTCCACACCCCCAGCTCCCAGCCCCAGCCCCAGCCTTGCGCTCCAGACTTTCACCCACTGCCTACTTACTTTTTAATTAGATGTTTAAACAAAAAGTGAAAGTATTTTCTAAAATCCCTCTAATTACAATAAGATGCTGAACTGATTGTGAAGGGAATAGGAAATGAAAGCGACTCACCCTCTGAGGGAGAATTTTGTCAGCCATCTTCCTCCTCTTGGCACTGTACATTTTTTAAAGAAAAAAACACGTTACCATGGTGACAGATCTAGGAGTAACGAGGCCACCTGCTAAATTATCCTGACATCTCCACATGCTGGTGCACAGCTGTGCATGCATCAGCAGAAGGGTCTCACCCATGGCCAGGACCCAGGACCCCTTCCCTCAGCAGCCGGGGAGGCAGTTAGCTCAGAACAAACCAGGGCTGTCTGTTATGCATCTTGGAAAGAAGTGTGCAAGTTCTTTGATCACAGCATCTTCTGTGGTGCAGGGCGGCAATGTATGCAAGTGCATGTGCACATGCTCTCTATAGATGCAGAAAAGGCATGTAGGAGGAGGACAGCATGCGAGTGTGTGTGGATGCACCCATGTGTGTGCACATGGAAGTGGCTGAGTGCCTGTAAACAGAATGTGAACTTGTTCAAACAGATGACGTGTGCTCATTCGTTCATGCCCGAAACTGGGTGTATTTCATATGATGTATGAAAACACACACATATATATATACACTTGTTTTATTGTAACAATACCTTTGCATGAGTGATATACAAAGGTAAGCGGGCTTACGTTTCCATGCTTGTTCATCTTTATGAACGCACAAGTGGGAAGATAGATGTGTCCCTGCAGCATATATACATAATGTGTCCATACCCATACGTTAGCACATTTGTATATCTATGCATTTAAAAACATACTTGTGTTTGTGTACATACACGCAAACGTGTATGTGCCTAAGAAATGGTGCTGTCAGGAAGACTGCCAAATACATTGTCTTTTGAATTCTTCGGATTCTAAGAACCGTTTGTGCCCACCAAGCCTGTCACCTAGCTTTCTCTAACAGGGCCAAGAGGGAATTCAGGCCTTATTCTTCACCTCTGTACTTTGCAAGGCTTTTATCTTAAGCAGGAGATGAATCACTCCATCTGTGACAGACAAACGGGAGGAAGGGAGGAAGCAAGCTGCCTGCTGCCACTCTGCCATGTCAAGGATGCCCCTCCTCACGGCTTTCATACAGGAAGTCTGTCATCAGCAGTGTCCACGTAAAAGCTGTTTCCACACACATCCATGTGGCAAACTCCCTTCCTGGGTATGCTAATACGTAGGCTTATGCCTGGCCTGAAGTATCAGAGTCTTAGATTCTTCCCCATCCCTACATAAGCCAACTCTTCGTGCCCAGAGGTGCAAACTACACCCTTCCTTGGGGGCAGAAAAGTCATCCACACAGTCACACCCAACCTCACAGGTGAACAACGTCCCTTTTAAAAAGCACAGGAGTAACGGGACTGGAATGTTACATGGTGTGAACCTCCAGCACCTTCCACAGCTCACAAAATCAAATCTGCACTGAAACCCTCCACAGAACCTGGAAGCAATGCCTGAGCAAGCTCCATCCTTCCAAAGGGAAACAGGATATGCATGCACCTGCAACAGCCTCAAAGGCTTGCAATCAAAAAGCAAGCAACAAACAAACCAAAAACTCACAACAACTTGGGTCTCAATCAATTCTCCAATAGTCTGTTACAGAAATGAAATTTCTGTCTCCACCAAACCTGCCAAGAAAGGACGACTACACCTTCTTGGCCTGTTTGTGCCATAAAACTTAGGACTCGGTTACTCTCAGAATCGGACCCAAGGTGCCAGAAAAGTTTGCCTGAAAACACAGAAAATTTTCAGCGGGAAATGACGGGGTGGTAGAAATGAACAAGGGGAAAACATTCAACACATTATCCAGAGGGAAGGCATGGCAGAAGAAACAGAGAAACTTTCCTGGGTACCTGGGAAGCACCAGTGTGAGCTGGACTCCCTAGAGCAGCGATTGCTGCTGGGTTCCAAACTACAGCACTGAAGTTAAGAACTGGGGAGGGGGAACTGCCTCTTTCTGTGAGTTGGACCATCAACTTTTAGAAAATATTCTATAATGACCCCTGGAAACTAGCTAGTGACTAAAGTTTACCTTAATTATCCAGCAGTGGCAATTCTTTCAGCTTATATCTACCCTGTATGTTCGAAGGCTGGGCATTATTTTGTGCAGTTCCTCCTGGGAGGTGCTGTGGAATGTGCATTTTGGTAGTGCTGGGCAAGGCCTCCATGCATCTCTTGTGCTCATGTGCTGCACTCACACACATTCCTTCTGTATTCAAATGTAATTTATTAATACTGTCAGGATTAGTGTCCTTTCCAGATGCATCCCAGATATAAGCATCCCCCAGTCTAGCTTGCTGATTCAAGGCGTGTAACCTGGACGGAGCGGGCTTCTGAAGCCCTGACCTTAGAGAGTCATGTTTAACCTACAACTAGATATGATGACACTACCAGAACACTGTCCGAATCTATATATGTACCTATAATGATTTTGCAAAAAGCAGACCACCCAGATGACTGTGCCCTGTTTTTATCAGTAACTGGGTACTTGGAACTCAAGGCCGCTGAGGTCTAACCAGTTGCAAAGAGAAATCAGCAAACTGTTATTTAAGAGAGAGTGCATTCAGCACTATACAAAGTAGGCATATTTTTAAAAGAAAGTTCCTTTAAACAAATCCCTCTAATTCTATGAAATTATTCCCTATGATCATCTCTCTACTCTATATGTAGGAATGCCTGTAACAGTCTCAAGTTTTATGACCGCTCTCTCCTGAGTGACTATAGTGCAAGTATTCACATGACTAACCAAAAATTTTTTCCACTTGTCTCATTTGCAAACCATTTTGTTAGCCAGTCGGAAATCAGAGAAACTATGCAGAACAGACAACAATAATACAATAATTGCACTATATTAGCAGGAGAACTGTTCATTAACTTAAAGGCTAAATATAATGGCCAGATTTATAGCCTGATAAACCTACAACGTAAAAGCATAACTGCAAAACCAGACATTAGTAAAGGTCAGTTTGTTCAAGACCATTCACAAAGTAAAAAGTAAAATGTTTTTCCTGCTTTCAGAAACTGACAATATGTAACGCTTCTGTCTCATTCAATCTTAAAGGTCTTACCTATTGCTAAGGAGATACGTTTTTTTCTCCCTCAGATTATCCTCCCAGGTTTTCTGTCTGGGACACTCACCTCCGAGTACGGCTCTGAGTGGCTTGCTGCTGCTGCTGTACTTGCTGCTGGACCTGCTGCTGCTGGACCTGCTGCGGCGCCGTGCGTTTCCTTGTGGTTTCCATCACAGCCTGGGGCATCCCCGGTCGCACCGAGGGGCTTCCGACGTATGGAGGGCCTGGGGGACCCATGGGAGCCCCCTGATGGGGCATTCGAGCTCCTGATGGCATCCCAGGTCGCTAAAGAAGTGAAACAGAAAGAAGAGACAGTTTGGTCCCTGTTTCTTCAGCTGCAAATACATTTGTATACAATGGGACACTGGCTCCAGCCAGTTCCCCATTTTGAACACCCCAATAAGCACTAAGCACCAACATGGAGCACATGAGCTCTGGACTGGTATTTCCTGGACATCATAAAGAGGAATCCAGTGATAAAGTAGACAGGAAACAGGGATGAAAAATACTAGGGCTTGGAAAACACTCAGTGGTCAATACCATATCCAGGCCAGCTCACAGCAGAAAGCTCTACCTTCAGACCCAAGAAAAAACTAGGTGGCAGCTACACGCAGTCCAAATCAGTGCCGTTCACAGCTAATCAAAGCTACAGCAAGCTCACATCTACAGTGCTTCAGACCCTGCCCTGACTATCAGGCTGCTTTGATCAGCAGGGAGACTGCAACAAGCAAAGGTGAACCATGAAAACATTCTCCACTAAGAGCCCTCTCCTTCACCTACACTGGAGCACAGTGTAAGTTCATAAAGTGACATGAATCCTTCAAGAAAAGGTCATGTGTCTGATCAAGCCTCTAAAACTAACTAAAAAATAAAAGGAATGTGGTAGTTTGTCAGCAGATCGTGTAGGCATTCTAAAGTCCTGACATCTACGTTGATTTCAGTGTGCTCAGGAGAAACACTTTGGGTCAAATCCCTAACTTAATGCTGTACAGGACACACAGTAAACTCAATTCTAAACCCTAAAAATCTATAGTCGTCAAGGAAAAACACCAGTAAAATAATTATCCCCTGTAAAATGCAATTTAAAACAGAGAAGAGCTTAGCTTCATTCTAAGAATTACCAAGATGTTTACTATATGTCTATGTATACGTGAAAACACAGACAAATAACACACACACCCTATAGGCATTTGAACCAGTATGTGCATAAGAATAATCATAAACCAAAAAAATGAAGAGAAATGAGGTAAAAGTAATTGGTTCTGAAAATAAAAGGAAGGCACATGCAGAGTTTTGCTGAGAGTCAAGCTTTTCAGCATATTCATAAGCAACCTGAGAAAAGGGAAAGGAACCAAAACAAAAAGAGAGCGAAAAAGCAAGGAAGTGAAAAAGTTTGTTGGTAACACTAAGTTATTCAAGCTGGCAAGGATGAAGGCCAGCTTCAAAGAACTGCAGAAAGGCTTTATGAGACAGAATGAACACTTAAAAGGAAGATGACAAATTCAATTTTTCAATACATATTTAAGTGAATTACACAGGAAAAAATGATACAATCATCACATCCAAAACAATGGGCTCCGAGCTGATTGCTGCCCCACAGAAGCAAGATCTTGGAGTTTAAACAGACACTTGAAAAAAAAATCGGTTCACTGCTTGCTAGAGGTCAAAAAAAAGCCATTAAACAAAAGAAACAAGAAGGAACCGAACAGAGAACATCACTGTGTCACTGCCCATAGTTTGCCCACGTGCTGAATGCAGTGTGCAGTTCTGGTTCCTGCGGCTCAGTAATGGTAAATAGACCTGAAAAAAGAACGGCACAGAAACTATTAAGGTAGAGAACTGCATCCGCACAAGTATAAGTAAATACACCACGATTTTCCACCTGGAAAGAGGTGATCCAAGGTAATCTAAGCGGGCATTTGCTAGAGCTGTGCAAAATCAGGAGTGGCCTAGAGAGGGCAGCTGGGGATTGACTGTTCACAGCCCCTCCAGAATAATAAACCACCTCCATCAGAGGCAGCCACAGCAGTCAGGCTCACACACAAGCCAAAGGAGGGAGTCTGCAAATCTGCGGGCAGTCACCCCTGTCCAAAGGGCTGCTAATAACACGGAAAACACACTTGGTTCAGAAAGCTCTCTGAGTTATCAACGGTTAAAGACCAAGAAAGTCCTTGGGAGAAGTACAGTAGTGGTCTCCAAAGTGAGGTGCGTGCGCCCCAGGGGGTATGCAGGACCGTCCCTTGGGGGGTGGGAATAAAAATGGTTTTCGTACCATTAATAAATAAAATAAAAATTTAAAACATAGGTTATTTTACCTTTGTTTCATCCTTTCATCATTTCCAAATATCTAACTATATATCATAATAATAATATATAATTCTAAATATAATTTGGACCTGCATCTACAAATCCACTGTCATCCCCAAAGCCCCAGCTCAGTGCCCTCCCTGATCATCACAAGTCTTAGATATTCCTTGCACTTGTACGCATGAAGGAAACTGGAGAAAGAAAGAAGGGGAATGAATGATCAGCAAAGAATCGATGGTTATAATTGGTACAGAAAGAGAAGGAAGGCTGAGGCTGGAAAGGGACCAGCACAGGGCGCTGAGGAGGTGAATACAGCAAGTATGGGTGTAGGAAACCAATAGTGGAGATGGTCACCGAGCAGAGGAGCAGCAGGAGGCAGCAAAGAGGCAAAACCGAGGCTTTGTGCAGAGCTGGAAACATCTTCTCCCATAAACATGGCGCTACAAGAACCGCTGGAGCAGAGCAGCTCCCCCCATTCCAACATACTCGCCTCCTCCCCCCCTCCCCCCCAGGCCCACAGCAACCAACGGCCCAGAAAAGGCTTCTCCTGGGGCTGGTGTTTAAGATCTCTCTGTTGTCTGTCAATCCACACACTGTGGCCCCCTTCCAGCCACAAGCAGACCACTGGGCCTGCTGCTGCTGCCTGTCACTCAGCCGGGGACATCTGACAGTCCCGGGCACGGCCACCTCGGTTCATCCCTGCCAGAGGCCGCCTGGCCACAGGGATCAGGCACAGGCCCGCTCCTCCCCCCTGTAAAGGACAACCTAGGGCCTGGGGAACAAGGCCAGCAAGCCAAATCTACTCTCAATCTAGGTCCGACATCTTTGAACTGCCTTCAGTTCCCTTTGTAAAGCATCGAAACAAAGAAATGTGGAGAAAGGACAAAACTGAGAAAAAGGAGGCAGCTCTAGGAAAAGCATATTCAATCTCAGCCCTTGCCCCGCCTCATCCTTCCCCTCCCTTCTCATGTTCCTATCTCCAATATCACCGTAGATAAAATATTACTCACTATGCAACTGCATCTCCCTGCTGCAAGCCCACAAGACTCCCAAGATACCGAAATGCTTTCTCTATCTAAACTTTTATAAAAGGAGAACACACAAGCAGTACCTTACCTTGTCTAAAAGCTTATTTTGCTCTCAAACACATGTAAGACAAGACTGTGACAGACAATACACTGAATTTTTCACAATACTGACATTAAAAAAAAAAAAGTATTGATACTATAGAATAGCATTACGTCTTTTGATGTGGTACAAAGCCATTATGTGTTTTGAAAGAGACCGTGGAGGGGCACCAGTCTGCGGGTTAGGATCAGTCTCTCCCCTCTTCCTCAGAGGGATGGAAATCAGTCCTGAACAAGTATCATCCATGGCGAAGGCTGCAGTGCCAAAGAGCACTGACACATCCTCCCTCCTGGGAAATCACCTCCACTGGACCCCTCTGCCCGACCCAGCTCCGCTCTGCCCACAGACCTACCCACTTTTTCCTCCACTGATTCCATACACATGTATTACTCTGCACTACTTCCAACACTTTACTGGACAGAGGGCAAAACCACTGTGGGCCATAGGAAATGACCACAGTATGTCCCCAGGGGAAGGGGGACCACTCCCACAGCTCTGAGAAGATGAAGCCAAGAGCAGAGGTGCCTGCAGAGCAGCCAGGCACGGTCACACAGTGGACACACCGAGAAAGGCTCACCACCAATATTTCATGCATCCGTGCTGGTCCCCAAGAATTCTGCCCATGGCCTGCGTTCCTGTAGTCCATCTCTGCCCCAGCTACACCCTCCCAAAGCTGAGTACACCATCAGGGAGCGTACCACCTCCCCAACAACTGCTGCCATCCCCATCACTGCCTTCTGCTGCCAACCTTCCCAAGCGACACATTTGGCTTTTCCACTTTCCTCCCTCCTGTGCCACCAGAGGACTGCATCTTCCTCCCTGTCGTTCCTAAAGTGAACTTCTGTCTGATGGCAGAAATGAGACTTTGCAGCGGTCCTTTTCTAGACATTTCTACTGCAGAGTCTTTTCTCAAGGGACATCAACATCATAGCAGCCAAAATGCTGAAGCAGAAAAAGGGAGGGTTCCTGTCTGGATGTTCCAGATAGAGGAAAATAACCTGGAGAACTGATAGGTAAAAGGACAAGCAAGTGTCAAGAAAAGCAAAGCAAAAACACCTGCAAGAGCCTTAGAAAAGGACTGAGGAGAAAGCGGTGAGTCTCTGCAGTACGATACAGCACTGAGCTGCGCCCACAGCAAGTCTGTTCTGAAAGACAGACTCCATCCATCCCGGCACCACACAGGACTCAGGGCACACAGTGAACATGGGCCTCTCATTAGCAGAGAAACACATAGATCTTAAGAACAACAACAACAATTACCAAGTATACAAACAGCATATTTTTTTAACTAAAAATAGGAGCCACCTTTGCTAGAAACATATCATGTCAAGGCATTACAGCAGCTACTGACTTCTATGAGGTACAAACGCTAGAGAGAGGAGATGCCAGATGCTGTCTGGAGGTGAGAATAGGTCGCTGGAAGTAACTGAAACAGTTAAGAAATTTAGACTAGATTGATATTGTCTGATGGTAACAGGTTTCTGACTGCACAAACAGTTTCCCAACTGAAAGTGCCTTTTCAAAACAGACTCTTAGAAGTACAAGAAAAAAAGTTGTAGACAGCTTCACTCCTCTAACTACAGATGTCACCTCCTATGAGTTCCTTTTTTTCAATGTCTATGAATCTTTTAGAGATTTAGTTTGCAGAAACATCAGCATCACAATTCTTCTTGCTTCCTCCACTTCCCAAAAGCTCTCACATCCTAGAATTAAGTGTTCCAGGTTCCACCCATTTTTAAATAACGTTCACAACAATCCAAAAATCTTTAACTTGGAAAATATCACATTTACAGAACTGTGAATTGTAACTTGAGACAAAATTCAGTGACCACTTTTCTATTTCATGCATGTCAATTCACAGCTCAGAATCAGACATCAAACCTCAAACGAAGCACTTGGATGCAACCAAGAAAAAAAAAAAAAAAAAAAAAAAAAAAAAAAAAAAACACAAACCCAAAACTCAACCATCTTTGGAACTGAAATTAACAAAGCCTATGTACCACCTTTGAGTTCCGTCAGCTTCCTCATTTTAAGAGATGTGATGTAATGTACGGAATGGCTTTTGTGTGAAGAACTGCCAGAA
This sequence comes from Limosa lapponica baueri, assembly GCA_002844005.1. NCBI lineage: Eukaryota > Metazoa > Chordata > Aves > Charadriiformes > Scolopacidae > Limosa > Limosa lapponica. The sequence continues at coordinate 193,704 of KZ506339.1, read as the reverse complement.
TGAACTTCTTGACTCTGTAAAAGGATGTCTTTGGGAGCGGGGAGGTAACAGAGCTCAGCAGCATCATGATCAGCACGGGAGAAAAGAGGGCTGATCAAGAGGTCACTGTCTGTTCCCTTGCAAGAATTAGACAACAGCCAGCACTCAGCAGGATCAGGTACTTCTTTATGTAATATAAGCTGCAAAAATTCCTGACACAAAACACTGTGAATGCTAAAAGTTTCTATGGGTTCAGGAAGACATCAGCAGACTAATTTACATAAACAAAATCCATATAGAAGTACTATGCATAGAGTGCAGATTTGGGTCAGAAAGCTCCAGAGCCACAAAGCACAGAGTGTTTGGATGAAGCATCACCAGGTTTTTGCCTTGTTCCTGTATTTTCATGCATCCTTTTGCTGCTCCCTGCCACTGGGGACACTGGGCTAAATGACCCAGTGCAACTGTTTTCATATTCCTACAGTACTTCTTTTTCCAAAAACAGAAGAGCAATTCAAACATCGCACAGATCAATTACATCTGTGCACCTTTATTCATCAGCAAATCAAAGTTTTCTCAATGAGCAACTCAGATTTTTTAACAAGCCTATATTGCACAAAATCACATTTATCTCTATTAAAGCCCTACCTAGAATTAGTATGATGTTCTTTTCTTAATTATGTATAAGCTTTTCTGTATTTGTTAGCCTGCACTTAGTCCAGGGCTAGGAAAGGACAAATCATCAGTTCCCACCGGCAGCTTACTTGCAAGGTCGAATGCTGTACAACGTTTTCACTCAACCAGTTTTCTGCAAGTACCTTCCCAATCAAATTTCTTCACTGCAGTAAGGTCCCTTGATTTCCCCAAGCTGACCTACCCTCATCCCAAACACCTCCTTGTTTAACAGGGCAGGGAATGCACATGCAGCAAACTAGGGACTCCGTTCCAGGACCTGTTCTCTGACCACGTCCCTGCACAGGGAACGCGCAGACAGCACTGTGTTGGGGAAGTGGAACAAACTGCCCAAAAATGACAGTTTTTGAGGCTCTTTTCTAGCCTTTCTAGTGTTAGCTAATTTATGTTCTGACAAGATAGTATTTATATCCATGATAATACAAAAATTAATGGGGTATTTTTCATTTGCAAAGTTCTACTTTTTTCAAACCTAGTATTCTCCTCACCTCGCTACTTCTAGTAGTGATGTCTGCAAACTCATGACTGGCTGGAAGAAACAATCACTTTTATCCACTTAAAACAGATCATCATTAAATTTGGGGAGAACGTCTTTAGTTCTTCCCATTCTAATAAAACAAATATAATTTTTTTAATATATTGAAATATAAGTCATCGAGGTCGACCAGTCCTTCCTTGTCTCAAAGAAGTATCATCTGTATCTCCATCATCTTTGGTAGATGTTTACTTATTTAACCAGTGGCTAAGATCCACCAGTTACAGACAACTTTCCTAATCAGTCTGCATTCTTAAATATCACAAATAAATAAAAAACCCAAACCATTTTCTTATTGATGAAGTCTTCACAGGCCTCCCACTACTACTGCCCTCTGAATTACGCCTTTTTTTTTGCTTGCTAGTCATGCAGATACCAAAATAAATAAAAAAATATTCTTGTTCATACATGCCACGGATTTACAACTGCTTCTGAATTTTCTCTGCCCCATTTCTTAACCAGGCTAGCGGTTTACTTGCTTTCACAGTAGCAGTGGCTGCTCTCACACACTGGGCAGCTCACAGTGACATCCAAACCTTCTTCCTGACTGGTTACTGTTCATTGAAAACCCAGCAATGTATGAGGAGATGTAAAATTTGTTTGTGAAATTCATTGCTCACCCCTTTTCCAAATCACTGATAAACCTATTAGATGCTCCATAAACATCTTTGGGGGACCAGACCTGTCTTTTACCTATGTTTTAACATTGGCAACAAGTTATTTGTCTCTACATGAAATATTTTTTACAGGATGGCAAGCTTTGAGACCCTTCTTTCACTGTACTAAATGCCATTTCACATAACCCAGTTTCTGTACTTACTATAACATTCTATGACCGGATTTGAGAGGTACATAGATAACCAGACAAAAAGAAGACTGAGGATAAGCAAAGGAGTCGCAGAAGTAATACATACGTTTGTCTAAAGTAGCGGTTTTGATGTTTAACTAATATGAAACTGTAGAGATTAGCAGGAACTATGAAAAAATACCTATTAGCAGAAAATAAATATGGATAAGGACTTACATTAACAGAAAGAGCTTCCTAAGCACAGCATAGAGGAAAAAGAACAAGATCACTATGGAAAAAAGAAGGTGATTTGAACTGACAGCAAGTACATTGTAAATACAGATATGACGATAGCTAAGAAAGGGACATAGACCTTTATAGCTGTTATCTTGTGCATGAAAGGCAAGAAGATTGGTTTTGGGAGGAAGATGGGAAGTGGGAACAGAAAAAGGACATAGAAGCAGACTAAAACGGTTAGAACAAGGGGACAGAAAACGAACCGCTCAGCAGCTTCTTGTGTGAAGATGACACAGGCAAGGTCAAGGGTGCAAGGCACCAAGAGAGGATTGCTGCAACCCAGTCCCGAAAGGACAGGCCTTTGAAAAGATCTGCACCATGTGATAGGGTCTGGACGACAGGAGAAACTGTGAAAAGCAATGGCCTTCAGGTAGATTAATAACTTGGTTTGGGTCAACAAAATTTAAGGCAACAGCTGAACACCCAGAGGGAGATGTCATAAAGACAGCCTGAAATGTAGGATTGGACAGTAGGAAATGCATCAATAAAGAGATTAATCAACATAAATGTGGTGATTAAAGCCATATTTATCCATAAAAGTGCTAGAAATAGAGCAGAGGGAAACAAAAAAAAAAAAGGACAAAGTAAAGCATGAAACCTTTGGGGGGAAAAAAAAAAATCTCTTTTCCCACAAAACAATGTGAAGACCCTGATGAAACAGGAGTAAAAGAATTGTGAAAATAAATACCTGAAAGAAATCTAACCTTTTTTAAAAGAAGAGCTGCTAACCAGAGGTGTAACAAACTATCAAGAACTCAAGCAGGATGAGAGTGAAGTATCGCACTTGAGATTTTTAACCATTAAGAAATTTCACCTTTCCAAGGTATCCTATTTGACTGGGACAAACAAGGAACATCTTCTCAGCTGGCAATACGGAAAAGAACAAAGGCAAGATCAAGTGCACAAGAGCAAAGGGCGAAGTGACCTTAGCAAAGGAATGTATGTTTCCAGAAAGATCAAGTGAATCCAAAAGCCAACTGCCCTTAGGAAATACTGCAAAATTATCCTGTTCATTTAAGTGTTCACACAGCAAAAAATTTTCTCACAACATTCTGTCTGTATTTACCTCTCCCCATTTTAGGGGGGGTGAGGGAGGGAAGAAGCCTGCAATAATCAAATTAAATAATGTTATCATAGATAAAATAAACAAAGTAAGTAATTCAAAGAGGAGATTTTTCCCTGAAATTAGAGCAGAATCTGACTCCAAGAAATTCCAGTAAAGTTTGCCATGTAACTTGATTTTTCAAGGAATTAATTCTGATGCTGACACATTGTGGATGGTAATAAAATTCAACAGCCAGCAGTATACAAACTCAAGGTAGTGGCTGTGATGGCACATTCTCTTACTTGGTAAGATACAGGACCTGAAGAGATAAAATGAAGTTACAACTTTTTTAATAGTTTTAAAGTAACGGAAGATGGACTACCTCAACCTGCATTTTGATCAAAACGAGTCTGAGATGAGGAAGAAATTAAAGGAAAGAACAAACAAAAGCAGAAGTTAAGGAGATCATCATGGGGGAAAGGAGAGGGTTGTACATGAGGTGTTCAGGCAACAGAATAACAGACAAGAAGCTTCAGCCTCACCAACAATTAGCGGGAAGGTGACAAAGAAATGCCGATATTTCAGGCAAACACAGATACTCAAGTAAGATGCCACCAGTGACAAAACACCCAGGGCAGAAAAGACAGACTTTTCTCACATCCAAATAAGTAATGGAAATGAATACTGCTATATTCATTCTGGTATAAATTAAAAATTCCCATGCTTAGGAGGGTAGCATGCTCCTTTCACATGAAGTCCATCTAGACGTGGAAGAAGCAAATTCACCTATTTTTGCCACTCTTCCTGATGCTGAAGGAAGAACCACTAGTGTGAGAATGCCAACAGAAACCTGGGAAAAGGCAAAAGCACCCCCTATACTCACCCCTCTCATCTCGCCCATGGCTCTGCCTGGCTCAGCCCTCCTGAGCCTCAATGAGCCCACACCAAAACCACTGCTGCACACCCGCTCCTCACCATCCCTGCACGTTCCCCAGCCTCGCCGCAGGCTCCTGCACGCTGCCACCGCATCAAACGGTCACTGTCACACTGGCACAGAATGACACCTGAAAGTCCTCAGACATGCAAGTCCCACCGTATCCACGATCTGCAGGACACACGTTACATCCTACTCATCTGGCGTAAACCTGAATTATGGAGACAACTTAGGAGCCTGCTGTGAGCGCCACATATTTCTGTGATCTTTACACAAGAGTCCCCACCTGATGTTTTCAAAAAGGTGTCACAGGAGGTGGAAGAATCCTCCAGAGAGGAAACACTCAGGGCTATCAGTATCCAAACAATATCTGCACTCCTTAGAGCTCTTTAACAGTCTTTTTTTTGTTAAACGTGTACCAATACAGGAAATCCAAATGTTATAAATGGTGACTGCTTTCAATCACTAGAGATTCATTTAAAGAACATCGTTTCCAATGGCAGCAAAACAGGGTTAGCATTTCCCCTTAAATGGAGATTGAAGACCTGATTCTCAAACAAAAGCTAGAAAAATTTTAAAGGCCTGAAGGACTGCTTTAATTAAGCATGGCACCCTGAAATTATCTCGTGGGTGAGTTCCCATAGACCATTACAGATCTGCAGGGCTAATCTCCTCAAGCCCCTGAAAGTCACCTGTTAAGTAGCCAGAGGATACACAAGAGCCAAGACTGGAGACAAGAAGCAGAGGCAGTACCACAAGGCTTCATCAGGCTTTCATCAGAATTGTTTTTCAAAACACAAGTTTGATTACAGAACAAAGTGTCCTACAAGCCCATTTGGGTCAGATCCAGCGCAGATTCTGCACCACGATCAGGCTCAAAAGCACACTATTCACCATTCATGGAGAATCAAAGCAAAAATCACAGCACACATCCCCCCAGACACCAGCCTACATTATCAATGAATCAGTGCATATTCTGGGGGCTCTACAGACCCCGCTGCTCTCCTGGGGAGGCAGCCACCAGCGCCCCAGGAGCACACTGCAGGAGCCGATCCAGCCCAGCACAGAGCCTCCAGTTTCCACTCATCCCTCTATTCAGAGCCAGCCAGCTCACTAACTTTCCCGACTCACCACCCCATGGACCAGAAACTCAAAAAGTTTGCTTTTCGTAGCTTTGCGAGCCCCTCCTGTAACTTCGTCTGTAGCCATCAGGGTCTGCTCAGCCTCTCTCACTCTCTCTCTTCCTCTTTCTTTCCCTTTTCTGCCTTTTTCTCCAACTCTCCCCTCTGAGTCCTGCTGGGCTCTCACACTTCTAATAGCGCGGAGTGGGGAGGGGGCCCCTTCAGGGCCTTGCTGACGGCCCACCCGCACCCGGCCTCAGCTGCTGCATTCCTCCGCTGATAAGCCAGAAATAGTTTGTGCTGCCGGGTTCTGTGTGTTTACTCTGCAGGGACAGAAAATCCAGCTTTTTAAACCTCTCTGTCCAAACAGCAGAGATAAGCAGGAGGCAAATGGAAAAGGCGTCTCAGGTTTTGGTGGCGGTGCTGCAGCCGCTCCTCCTCCGCAGCCGGGGATGGCGGA
>KZ506339.1:159801-181119 GCA_002844005.1 Limosa lapponica baueri | reverse complement strand
AGTCCCCTTCTTTGGAGATTTTCAAGACCCGCCTGGATGCAGTCCTGAGTAACATGCTCTAAGCAATCCTGCTTCAGCAGAGGAGTTGGACTAGATGATCTATATGGTCCCTTCCAACTCTAAAAAAATTCAGTGAAAAATTATTGCCCTTAATGGTTCTTCTTTGTGTGTAATGCTTATGCTTTGAAGCATTTATACAGAGCAGTCATAGCACTCACTCCTCTCCTTGTCAGACTGAACAAATGAAGCCGCTATTTGGCCTCTTCAAACCAAGTCCCCACGTCTCATCACTCCATCAGCCTCTTCCATGTCACAGTTAACCCATCTGGAGCGAGGGCGAGCAGAGCTGCACTCACATCTCCAGAAGACCAGAGTCTCACATGGCATTAATACCTCTCACTAGCAGAATCTCAACCAAACTTTGCCAGGTTCACAAATGCCACAATATTGGGGCAGTGATAACCCCACCTTCCCCTGCAAGTGGACTAACGTACTGGGCTGTTTCTCCTCCTTAACCGCTGCCCTTAGATAAGCCTCCAGCTTACAGTGCTGATTCCTGCTACAAGTCCCCAGGTGCGTGACTATGCACTACATTGTCACCACATATCATCTGGTTTCTATTTGCGTAGTCTTCAGAATCATCCAGTTCTTTCCCTATCACTTATTCTCTTCTGCTTCTATGATACCTGTGTATTTTGCATCATCAACAAATTTAATTACTCCGGTTCCTATTTTTGTGCCATGGGCATCACTGAAAATATTAAATGACATCAATCCCAAGGCAAATCCTGAAGAAACTGCAATGTCTTTTGTGTCTTCTTTACTGAGCTCCTTACCTATCCTGCCATTCTTCTGTTACCTGTCTTCTGAGATTTCAACTGAATTTTCAGGTAGCACACATGTTACCTGTCAACTGAATTTTCAGGTAGCACCATATAAAGGCTTCACTGAAGTCTAGATAAGTAAGACGCACACTGTTTCCTTTGTGTAGAAAATTAACTGAGAAAGAATAGGTTAGTAAACTTACGCTGCTTTTTTAACCTATGTCCTCCTCATGCTCAGTTATTTTCTCTTTCAAAAATCATTCTTAAGCCTTGTGTGGACTTAGGATAAGACTAATGCAACTGCCTAGAGTATTCTTGCCCTTCTGTATTATAGGAAAACCAACAGGATTTCCTGTTTCTTTATCAGGAAAAAGTATTTTTTTAAAGCCCGTTTTAATTAAGATTATTAATGCTAGGAATTATATCCTGTTCTCACTGAAAATCACTTGAGAAGTATCTCTAGTTTAAGCAAATCAATAATAAGTAAATACTGACTGAAGGATGTATTAATACGCAAAGCTACATAAGAACTGAGGAACAGTCTTAGGAAGCTCTGGGAGATGGGAGAAAGCACATAACCAAAGAAGGAAAACAAAGCAATCTTGGCATAGACTGCCTAATAAATCCTCCTCCCATTTCAACTAAACTCCTAGAACAATTAATAGGTGAATACACCCACATCAGACTTAGAGCACAATGGAAGAACTGAGAGCAACAAGTAATATTTGTGATCATAAAAAAACTGCATTCCCAGACAAACCAAAGTGTCTTTTTAAATTATTTTATTTATGCGTCTTTTTAAAGACATAAATTTATTTAGTGTCTTTTTAAATTTATTTTATTTATTTATGCAGAATAATGACAACTACAAACAGATTAAGCCCCAAAAAAGTCAAAGTTAATCTCAACTGGTACATAATTACAGCAAACATCAATGACTTTGGAAAATGGCAGCCAGTGGGAAATGGCAAACGTAACTTAAATGCAATGTAGTAAGACACCATTATATGCCTGAAATTCTTAACATGAACATAATTGGTATCTAATTGCCAGGAAGAATAAAACTTACTGAAAGGTTATAAACAAATGATAAAAACAAGCGGAAGGGAAGTGACTACTAAGGACTCCAAGGATGGGTGTTATACCCAGATCGTTTTACCGTCAAAGATCTAAAAGATGGAAGTAAAAGACATGTAGATTAAATCCTCAAATGAGGAGATTTTGGAAAAGTTTTACAGCCAGTCAGGACCGAATTTAAAAAAAAAAAAAAAACCAAAAACCACCAACCAAACAAAAAAAAACAAACAACCAAATGGGTCTAAAATGTTAGATGGAAATTTAGGCTGGAAAAACCTCAAGCAGGCAGTGGAAAATAAATCCTGTGATGAAAGAATTGTGCTGCGTCTGTAGGAGCAGGTAAGAGGGTTTTCTGATCTTTTTAGCATTCCACTCACCTAGTACCTAAGTACAGATATGAAATCAGAGGGATATGGAAGTGCCAGGCACAGCGACTGACGGCACAGCGACGCGATTACAGCACTCGGGCTTTGGCGGGACAATGGGCTTTCAACTGAGGCTCTTTTTGAGCAACTGAGCATTGCAGAAGTGGGAACGCCTGGCTCCAGCCCAGCGGTTTGTGTCCCTGTCCCCCTCCCCAAGGCAGGGGCACAGCCGGTGGGTGGATCACAGCTCACAGCAACACACCGCGTACGCTCCCAGGAAACAGCACGTCTAAGTGACAAGGGATGTCAATGGTGGCACAGGTTACTCGTTAAATGGGCTTCAAAACATATGTAGGAGAAACACAGGCAGAAGAAACATAAGTTGGATCACTATGGCATTCAGCATTTTGCAAAATAAACAGAATTTACAGTGGTAAAACTCAAATTACAGAGGGGTGTGTTTGTGTGTGGACATGAGCTGTGAGAGGGAGAAGAGTTATGGGTTGTACCCTCTGCTGTATTATCTGTCACATTCACCGTCTTCCCATTCTCGCTACTTGGCTGTTTCTAGGGCCAGAGAGTACCGGGAGGTACAGCTGAAAACAGTGTTGTCTCTGGCCTTTCCAGTTCTCAAGCAGAGTTAATGGAGGAAAGGGAACGCAGTGGAAGGCAGAGGGCACCATCGTGCTGAGGGGCAGGACCGGGCACACCAGCTGCGCAGCGGCCACCGCATTCCTGCTCCCTGCGCCCCCTCCACGGCACCTGTTTTCTGATCAATTTATACCCAGCCTGCAACTTGAAACTGTGAAAACAACACACTGGAGGGAGACTGACTACCCTGCTCTCTCTTGGGAAATAAGAGAATAAGAATCCTTCTTCAAAGAGATTCCCAAGCACTCAGAACATGTAGATATGATACCGCAACACTGAACGTTAATTATAAATATGACACCAAATAAGACGACAAAAATCTCTGCTAAGGTTCTATAGAGAAAGGCTTTCTAAATTGTTAGTTATAAGCCCGAGATACCAAGAAAATTAGAAAATTCTTTAAGTGCCTTTAGTTAAGATCTTGGATATTAATCTGGAGTAAGATATTCACCTAGTCTAAACAAGCATAAAACAAACTTTAAAAAATAGTGAAAAGTTTATGTAATGAAAGGTCAATCCCTAATATCCCAACCATAAGAAATGCAGGGAGCGGAGTACTGGTGGGGTGAAATCCAACACAAAAAAACCCCTAGTCCTATTTCTGCTCTTGAGAAAAGCTTCTTTTGTTTATAACGTAACTGATTCATTTCCTACTGCATCTGATCTGTAACAACTCGTAACAACTCCTCCACCCAACTGATTTTGTCTTAACAGTTACTTTTTTTTTTTTTTTCCAGTTTCTCCACCTTCTTCTGCTATTGGAGTCAATCCTTCCTTTCCGCAAACTCCTGCCATTGCATATCTCACCGCTGCAATTCTGTCTTTTCTGGACTTGACAAATGCCTTTTTTTTTTGTTACTCTGATTAAACCCAGAATGCCACTGGCAAAAATTTGCTCTGAAACCGACTAAAATGCCAAACACAAGAGTAAGAAAGTGCCCGCTTCTGCATCCCTCTGTCTTACCCGTTTGCTGATTTTACCCCACCCCAGGACAGCTTTGCCACGCGTTTATCCTACCACTGAGCTCCAGCACGCCTCGCCTCTGTCACGGCGCTGCCTCCTCTCAACCATCACAATTCCTCACAAGAAATAATTTAATCAAGAATCAGTTGCAGCCCTACGCCCCTCTCCTTGCTATGGCCTTATTTTAAGACTCAGCATTGCTCTTCCCTATTTTCCCCTTTATATGTTAACTCCATTTATTTATCAAAGGACCAGTTCTGCGAACCCTCTCATGTGCTATGGGACACAGCTCTCTGACATTTCAAACCAAAGCCCTGCAGGACACCTTCAGCAAATGACTGTTCTGTTTGGCAGCTGGTGAAGAATGGACCACATACAACCAACATAAGAGTCTTTCAGCTTCCGATCCTGCTGCAGCCTCCCAAAATAGCAATTATTAGGATCCTTCCTGCAGGAAAGCATGCAAGAGAGCAGGAATCAGTCAAATGCTCTTTCAGTCATTTGCTCTTGGCGAGAGGATAGAAGACGCTCTCTTAAGGCTAATGGAGATGTGACTTACTCTCTTGATTCCTATAGCAAGGGTGCAGTGTCTGCTCCTGGACCACAGGCCATCGCTCTCTCCTTACAGAAGCTGCACGATCATCTGCCACTGTTAGTGCCACCCTCTCTGTCTCCTCTCCCACCCTAAGCACACACTGAATTCCAGGGTAGCTGACACTTGCAGGACTGGAGCGCTGCGATGGACAGATACAGGCTCTTTACAGGGGGAGGTCCCTTTAGCCAAGAGTGCGGCTGGAGTCCATGGAGCTCCACCTTGGGATAAACAGAGAATCACCAAGAGCTTCTGGGTCAGAATCAGCAGGCAGACCTGGTAGGTGTCTGCCACAGACCACCGGCTTAGGGAGAAGCAGATGAGACCTCAGACAGCAGGAAAACCCCTCATGTTCACAGGCTCTGTTCCTCATGGGAGACTTTAACCACCTCAGTCTGCTGAAGGGATAACAGAACAGGGCACAAGCAATCCAGGAGGCTTCTGGGGCATATTGAAGATTCATTCCTAACACAGGTGACTGAGGAGCAGACAAGGAGAGGTCCTCTGCTGGACCTTATTCTTATAAACAAGGAAGAATTGGTCAGGAATGTGAAGGTCGTGACAGCCTTGGGGGGACCATGAGATGAAGAAGTTCAGGAATACGAGAGGATGGAGCAAGGCAGAAAACAGGATCACAGCCCTAGACTTCAGAAAAGCAGATTTTGGCCTGTCCAAGGATCTGCTTGGAAGAATCCTATGAGCTATAGCCTTGGAAAGAAGAGGGTTCCAGGAGAGCTGGCTGATTTTCAAAGATTACCTCCTCCAAATTCAAGACTGGTTCATCCCAAGCAGCTGGAAATCAAGCAAAAGCAGCAGGAGGCCTGCACGTATGAACAAGAAGCTCCTGCCTGAGCTCAAGTATCACAAGGAAGGATACAGGAGATGGAAGCAGGGACAGGTGACCCAGAAGGAATACAGACACTATCCAAGCATGCGGGGATGTGATAAGGATAACAAAAGCCCAACCGGAGTTGAATCTGGTGAGGAACATGATGGGCAGACAAAAGCTTTTACAAGTACATCAGCAGCAAAAGAATGACATGGGAAAATGTGGGTGTACTGCCAAATGGGGAAGGGGACTTCTCTTTGCTGAGAAAGAACATAAGAGATGTTGAAGTACTGAATGCCTTCTTTGCCTCCTTCTTTACTGGCAAGATCAACCATCAGGAATCCCAGGCTCCTGAGATGAGTAAAAAAGTCTGGAGCAAGGAATACTTGCCCTCGGTGGACGAAGACAAAGTCAGGAAACATTTAAACAGACTGGACATACAGTAGTCCATAGGACCTGAGAGGATGTACCCACAAGTGCTATGGGAGCTGGACAATGTTACTGTGAGACACCTCTCAATTATCTTTGAAACTCATGGAGATTGAGAGAGTTCTTGAGGACTGGAAGAAAGCAAATGTCACTTCTAACTTCAAGAAGAGGAAGAAGGAGGAACCAGGAAAAAGCAGGTCATTCAGCCTCACCTCAATCCTAGGGAGAGCAATGAAGCATATCCTCCTGGAAACCACCTCCAACATATGAAGCGCAAGAAGGTGACAAAGTATTCAGCATGAATTTGTGAAGGAGGAATTGTACTCATGCAGCAGGACAGGCCAGGGGACGACCGGCTGGAAATCAGCTTTGCAGAAAAAGAGCAGGGGGTCCTGGTGAGTAACAAATTGAAGATCATCCAGCAACGTTCCCTTGCAGCAAAGGCAGCCAACAACATCCTGAGCTGCATTAGGAAGAACATTACCAGCAGGTCAAGGGAGGTGATCCTTCTCGCCACTGGAGACCACATCTGGAGAGCTGTGTCCAGTTCTGGGCTCCCCAGTACAAGAAATAGATGGATGTTAACGATGGTTAAGGGACTGAAGCATCTGTCATAATGAGGCAAGGCTGAGAGAGCTGGGATTTTTTTTAGCAGGGAGATGAGAAGGCTCAGGGGGTCTCTCATCCATCTGTGTAAATACCTGATGGCAGGGTGTAGATAAGACAGAGCCAGACCATTCTCAGTAGTACCCAGTGAAATGAAATGAAATTAAATACAGGAAATTTCATTTACACACAAGAAAGGGTTTTTTTTACTGTGAACAGGTTGCCTAGAGAGCAACTTAACACAGTCCCTAAAGATACTAAAAACCACTGACCTAGGTACTGAGCAGGTTGCTACAGCTGACCCAGCTTCCAGGAGGCAGGTTGGACCACCTGATCTCCAGAAGTCCCTTTCAGCCCCAACCATTTTATGATTTTATGATTCTACTCAGGAAAGACTTAAGCATTACAAGTAAATGAAATACCCGTCCAATCAACACGCAGTAGATTCACACGAGGAACCATGGAATGGAGACTTACAGCAGAAAGGCAATGACAGAACACCTGGAACACCCTTATCTGGAAACATATATGCAGACCGAGCTGCTCTTTCTCTGCAAGAGCAGCAGAAGTATAGGGTGCAGAGATGGGGAGGAGAATCGGGGGTTACAGAGGCCGGTTTGGGAGCAGTGATTGAAAATGCTAGGATTTTTTACCTTAGAAGGTAGGTATTAGGGGGCGAAACAGTATGATAACGAAGGTAAATAATGCACTTCTGTTTACTACCCCTTACTACAGGACTAGGAAGAAGCTACTGGAATGACAAGGAGGCTGATGATGAAAAAAAAAACTTTAAAAACAAACACACTGTTTAGTAATACCTATACATAATACATACAAATGTGTACAAAATGCTGGTTCTAAAATATTTTTTTCAGTCCATCACTTTGAAATTATTACTGTTCCACTAGTGCCTCTGCATCCCACACCTCCTATTAAAAAAAAAAAAAAAAAATCAAAAAGATCAAAGCAGGCTTGGATCCTACTTCTGGTCCTTGCTAAATATAAGCTTGCTCCCTTAGAAGAGCATTACAATGGGTGTAAAAGAAGTGGTGCCTATTACGTATAATTTGTTTACTGTATTAGCAGTTTCTTAATTGGTGGATCTAGTGGAGGTAGACCTGTCAGTGCTTCCCATTTTTCAGATTTGTCTGTCCACTCCTTTCAAAGAACTAGTATCAGAAACTCTCTGATGCCTCTCTGGCTAGAAAGAATACTGCTTTCCTGATGAAGAGCTGCAAAGAAGTCTTCAATGCTGGCAATTAGTGACTGAGGAAAGGACTCCTAAGATGAGAACAGTAGTGCACAATTAATCTGTTTTATACAGGGAGCCAGGAACAGCACCACACTATTGGCACTCGCTCCTTGTCAGCTGCAGGATCAGGGCACCTGAACGTGCCGACAGCCTCTGCTCCAGGTACCAGCAACAAAGGGCTCGGCGCCTGCGCTGTTGGGCTCTGAACAGAATCTTCCCTGGGAAGCCTTCGCAGTCATTTCCATGGGAACAGACATATGCCTTTCTTGTTGCCGAGGAGACAGCCACTGCTTTCTGAGACTGGTGAACATTGTGCCCAAAGCATTTCAGCATCTTTAAGATCATAAGGAGCTTTACACAGGCATAATCACCCACCCCCCAAGAATGTCAATCATTCTCCCTGTTCCTATTTTTCAGAACCTGTTTTAAGTATTTTGATATGTCAGATTATTCCTAATATCTGGGCTTGATATCAACACTTAAAATGACACTGTCAACCTAAACACCTCTCCGTGTCCACAAGTTTTTTCTACTATTGTCCTGTAGCTCTTCCGATTCACTCTCACTGACCTAACTTGCAGTAAAACCAATTCCTTCCTCTCCATGGGTTTCCCATGGTATTGATCTGTACTGAGAGAAAAGCTGGTTGGCAAAGCCAGCGAACCTCCCTCCTCCGTCCTCTCCCACTTCCACTATTTCTAAACAGAAGACACGTTTGTAGAACGAAGGGGCTCTGTGCCCCCGAGGCCCGGGGCGGCAGCAGCGGCACCGCACAGAGGAGGCGGCAGATTCCTGGCTGTTCCCGAGTGCTGCTGCCGAGGGACCGCAACTGGCGGTTCCCTACCGCCCCTCGGCGGCGGCGGGGCCGGGCGGTGGGGGGAACTCCGCAGGATGGGATGGCACGGGGTCCACACGGCAGCCCCCCAGCCCGGAGAAACGCTCCTCAGGCTGCTGGGGAGGAGCAGTGGCAATACCCCGTCTTCTTCTCTTATGGAAGCAATTTTGATGCAGGGAATAGACTGACCTAACCTCGGCAACACCTCCAACCTACATGAACCATCATCCTCCTCATTGCTCGTTCCACCTGCAGAGCCTCCTACCTGTGATGCAAGGGGACATGGAAGGCGGGCAGTCACGGAGGAGAGGCACCTGCTGCGCCAAGCAGGAACTTGTCGCCATTGCCCCCTATCCCTGAATTTGCTGCCAGGTGATGCTGTAAGTTCAGCCAAGTGGAGAGAAGACAGGAAACCTCCATATCATGTGCCCCGACTGCCTGACAGGCCTGTCCCAGGGAAGGTAGTTCAGCTACTGCCTCCAGCTCTGGAGCCTTCAGCACAGGAGACACATGGACCTGTTGGAGCAGGGACAGAGAAGGCCATGGAGATGCTGGGAGGGCTGGAGCCCCTGTGCTGTGAGGACAGCCTGAGAGAGTTGAGGGGGTTCAGCCTGCAGAGAAGAGAAGGCTCGGGGGAGACCTTATAACAGCCTTTCAGTACTTAAACGGGGCTTATAAGAAAGATGAGGACAACCTTTTTAGATGGGCCTGTTGTGATAAGACATGGGGTAATGGTTTTAAACTAAAAGAGGGTGGTGAGACCCTGGCCCAAGTTGCCCAGAGAGGTGGTGGATGCCCCATCCCTGGAAACATTGCAGGCCAGGTTGGACAGGGCTCTGAGCAACCTGGTCTAGTTGAAGATGTTCCTGCTTATGGCAGGGTGGTTGGACTAGATGGCCTTTAAAGATCCCTTCCAGCCCAAACTATTCCATGATTCTAAGGCAGGGTGCAACTCCAGCAGTTCATCTCTCTCTCAGACTCCCTGATGCTCCTCACCCTACTCACCCCATCCTGAAGCTCTGTCACTCACCAGTTCCTCTGCCTGGGCGCATCTCCCACAGCTGTGTTCACTACCACCGCCCAGTACTGGTGTAACAGTAGGAAGCCCAAGAAAGGCTTTAGAGCCACCTGGGCTAAACCATGCATTAACAGCCAGAGAAAACTGCATATGGTTCCTCTTCTGCAGGGGACGGAGGCCATCATCCACCAGTCAGACACGTCATCATGGGAAGTTTGTTCTTAACTAGGGACCCTGATCCAGGTTGTTGCAGGGAGACTACCGAGGCTTGTCCAGGCCTTCAAGCATCACCCCTTGCTGCTTATCCACATGGTGAATAACACCCTGCCTGGGGAGTCCTGGAGCAAATCCAGAAGGATGACAGAGCTCTGGGTGCAAATGGGAAGGACATGGCACCCCAGGTGATCTTCCTGGCCTTACAGGTGCAGGGGAAGGCTCGGGTAGGAGCAGATTTATCCTGCAAGTTAACAACTAGCTGTGTGACGGTGTCAGACAGAGCTTTGGCCTGGGTGACGATGGTTCCCTCTCTGAGGAACAAGAGCTGCTCGCATGAGATGGGAGTCATTTGATAACAAGGTGCAGGAGCACCTTTGGCCACGGGCTCATCAACCTGGTGAGGAAGGATAAGAGAACAGCCCGATGTGTTATGGGAGGGGATAACGGCTCACAGCTGAGTGAGAGAATGGAGACAGGGTGGAAGTACACGGTGCAGAGCAACAGGAGGGGGAATGCCCTTGGGAAGGACAAAACAGATCAGAAGGGACCCACTCGAAGTGCCTGCACACAAACACACACAGCCTGGGAAACATGAAGTTTTTACATTTAAATTTTTTGTACTTCAGAAACTCCCAGAGATACTAATTATCTGAAGGAAATGCTTACACAGACTCTAAGGCTAAAGGCCTCTTAAAACAATTGGATGTTACCTTATATACAGTGGCACCATTTCTACGCTGTACCTCTGGCTCACCCCAGGAGAGTATTTAGGGCCAAGTAGCATCATATTCCCCCCCTGTTTTCATACTCCTCCTTAAATTTACTCTCAGCCACTATCAAAATACTGTGTTACACCCGTGATGTGATCCAGGACAGTGTCCCCACGCACCAACCAACAATCCCTCACTCAACAGATTCTTCACAGAATTTACTCTAACTTAAAAGCTATAAGGATGCTGGAGAGTCATGCAATCCTGATTTAAGGAATTCCATCGATCTAGGATCTACTGTGAACTGACATCCATTCTTCCACTGTTTAATTGTCCTCCTTGTAAAACTACACCTTGCTTCATGTTTGAATTTCACCACTTACAGCTCCCAGACAGGTCCTTTCCACCTTACCAAGGCTGCCTGTAAGCCACATACTTTAACTAATGGCAGCAGCAGCAATAATTCCTAAATTCATATAAAGCAAGAGGCAATGCTCATCTGTGTTACGCATATTGGACTAGAAATCCATGTCTTCCCATAAAATGGCCTTGCAAACTATCATTCCCATTCTTTAATATCAGAACAAAATCTCTCTGTCAGCCTCTACCAAGTGAATGAAATACAGTGAGTCCTTGTGGTTGCTCACTATAAAACACTATTAACTACATCTTTAATCTCTTTGTCCATCTCTTCTGAACACTTTTTCATATTCCATCAGCCTTCTTGAAGTACAGACAACTGAAATGAACCCGTATTACGGTAGTATGCAGTAATGTCCCTAGAATGGCATCATTCTCAAGTCATCGTGGTCCCCGTGTAGGCACGCTGCTCCAGGCCGAGCTACGTCAGCACAGCCGAGTACCTGCTGCCAGTTTTGCTGGAGAATCACCACCCAATCTATTCATACTGGGAAAATTCAGCAGTAACCTATAGGCGCTTGAAGGAACTAGACTGAAAGTCTGTAAATAAGAAGTGACCTGAAGCACTTACAGAGAACATAAGCAAGTACTTCATAATATAACCCTAACTGTAAGATTGTTACCCACCTTAACTTGTAATACTTTTATTGAGGGATTAAATGTCTTCCGTAAAGACAATGTATAATACTAATGTGTGTTCTAACTTGTGTAACTTTTTCTCCACAATTGCAAGTTCTGGTACCACAACAATTAAAAAGGTGAGGATGTCCAAAAGCCAAGTTCTTAGATCAAGTCGGGTTCCTCCTGCCCAGCCATCACATACAGCTCCCTTCCAGAAGCCAAAATGTTCTCCCCAAACAAACTGAAACCACTTCCCGCCATTTACTTTTCCTACTTTTTTTTCCCCCCAACAGGAGCAAGAGTAGGTGGCAGGCAGGCAAAAGAGGTTAAGTTGTCCTGGGCAAAGAAAGCTTTCCATATTTACAGCTTTTTTCCCCAATACTTTTTGCATACTCTGCAGCTGGCTGTTTTTCCGTTCCTAATCTGCATTTCGTGTCAAAACAACCCCTAAGCCCACCTCCAGAACTCTGGTCATTCACCAGAGCTCCCTAACCCTTCCACTATCATTTATTCTTTTCCTAATTTTCTTACCCTTTTCAAGGCCACTGCTTCCTAGCCCACCACTGCTCCTCTGCCTTTTGAACCTTTCCTCAGCTGAGTATTTCAACATGCACCCAGACACCTTCACTGATGCAAAGAAACACTCTGCTCTGGGCTCTGGCCAGGAGTGGTGCTGCCCAGGAACACAGACTGCACAGCAGAAACAGAGCAAGGAGAGTTCACGTGTGACGAGTGGAACAAGCCTCCCCAGAGCTGTTCAAGGAGGGAAAGCAGAGGAGAGAAAAGGCAAGAACATTCGTACGTGGCAGTGCGATCTGAACAGCAAATAAGCCCCCAGAGTAGCATTAAGTACAGAAAGATCCTCGCTAAAATATTTGAGAACTTCCCGCTCTTTTCATCTGAATTGAGCAATAGATTTCAGAGGGTTTCATCTTCATTTTCTCTTTGAAGTAGTGGTTTTGTTTGGTACCTGCTAGGTTTGCTTTTCAAATTAAAAGCGAAGGGACCCTGCTACGCACAACACTCACCGCACAGCAGCACAACTCTCCCAACTCTCGCTTTTCTCTCAATTCTGTGAATCCAGAATGGGAACTCACCCGCCTGTATCACCCAGGCCTACGGGATGGTATGATCTGAGACATCAGTGTTCTGCTTCTGTCCAAGGCACCTTCATCCTTTCATAAAACTCAAAGAAAACCCTAAACTTCCAGGGACCGCATCTATCCACACCATGCAGAACACCCACAACATGACTTACTAAGAAAAACGTAATTGGGCTCGTGAAGTTTTATCTCCTTTTGGTGAAACTCAATTTTTAAAAAGAAGTTCTGTGTTCATCTTTCTTCCCATCTAAAGTACACTCTATAAATACAATGAAAGTATTTTTATATTCAATTTTAAATCAGTATAAAAGACTTGCGTAGGTATGGGAAGCCTACATAGTTCAGAGGGCTAATACACAAAAGAAACAGCAAAGTCAAAGATGGGGAAGGGAGTTCCAGCTAAACTATTTAACCTCTTTCTTTTCTTCCTTGAAAGTTGTGTAACAACAATGACTGACATCTGGAGAAAAAAAGCTTTTATCATTTATTATCCTCAGACTTTTAACAAAGACTGTGGAAAAATTCACATTTCTGACACCATCAGCTCTCAGACCAAAGGTGCACTTCACCAACAGTTAGTACAAGATGCTCAGAGACAGATTATAAGAAATAAAATTAAAAAAAATAAAATCTTGTAGGTTGTTTTTTTTTTTCACAACTATATCAAGTATTCTAATAAACATACCCTTGTACATTAAAGCTTCTCATACAATATGGGTAGAGCATCATAGCCACAACACTATTATTGTAAAACCCAAAACATATATATTCCCCTTGTAAGACCTTCCTGTTTCTAACAGCTTGAGTTTACTGACATCCTGCGCCTGAACTACCATGTTTAACAGTGAGCAATGGACTTGTCTAATACCTGTGTGTGAACCCATCTACACTGTAGACAGCTAAAACATCTTTTAGTAATAAACGCTACAATCTAATTTGCCATGAGCTGAAAAACACTCCAGACCTTTGTGTTTGTTTTAAGCCTGTTGCCTGATAATTTCATCATGTCCACATGTTCTATAAATCATAAGTCCGTATGTTCTATAAATAGCAACCTGCCATTCCTCCACGATGACTGGTTATCTTCACCTGTCATTTTCCCAAAGAATTCTCACATACCTCCTGTGATGGAAATCTCTCCACTTCTCACTATCCTTATCGCTTGTTCTAAAATTCTTCTAGTTCTACAAGTCACTGCATTTGAAGGGACATAGCACTGCATCCACTCCTCAGGACACAGGTGAACCATGGATTTATACAATATTATAACAATAACTTCAGTTTTGTTAATTCTTTTCCTGTAATATCTAACCAAATTTTCCATTTTAGTTGCTATTGCTAAGCTCACGTTTGCAGAGAACTCTCCACAAAGATGCTAAGATTTCTTTCCTGAGACAAAAGAGGTAATTTTGACAACAATGTGGCCACATTGGTAGACTTATTTTCTCTACCCACTTGACATATGAATTCATCAACCTTAAATTTATTCTGCCATATTATCATCCAGTTCTGAAACACTCTTCCTCAATCTTAAGAGACAGGTTTAGGTTCTACTGCACTGAATAATGTCACATTATTAGCTAATTATGTTGCTTCATTATTTACTTCTTTAGAAATGATTCATCACACACTGATCACCGATGGGAAACCAAAAAGGCACTCCTTCCATTCAGAAACCAAACATTTATTTGTTTTCTGCAGCCACCACCTCCAGCAGCTCCGGGGCCCAGGGATACCACTAGCTCAGGTGAGACCTCTCCAAAGCTACCCCTGTAGTTTCTTAATGGCTCAACAATTAGTGAAAGTATACTTCTGGTCTTTGTCCCCATTACCCTTTGACTAGCAGGTGCACGTCTCTGTGCATTTTTCTTTAGCATTTCCTCCATTTACTTATTATCCCCTTTGCACTGAAAATGTTCTGACTGCATAAACTTAATGAAGAAGAGGTGTACTCTCACCGTCTATATACCCTTGTGATTTCCTCATGAAGTTCAAGAAAGGGAAGTGCCAGGTCCTGAACTTGGGAAGGAACAACCCCAGGCACCATTATACGGTGGGGGCCACCCAGCTGGAAAGCAGCATGTCAGAAAAGGACACTGTTAAATATACTAACAGATGAGGATGGCTGCAGCACTTGACAGAAGCATTCACTCAGAAAATAAAGTCTGAAGGAGTTATGAAGAGCCTGACAGAAGATATTACAGAACACGGTATCAGTCAGTAGTTCTCTCTTGCTTTTATTAGCTGGTCACATCTCCAAAAAAGTACACAGCAGAATTAATAAAGATACAGACATGGGAAGACTGGGCCAGAGAGAAGGGATGCCATCCAGGCTGGCAGCCTGGAGGAGTGGGCCCATGTGAACCTCATCAAGTTCAACAAGGACAAGTCATCCCTGGAGGTATTTAAAAGACAGGTTGACATAGTGCTTAGAGATATGATTCAGTGATGGCTTTTTATCAGGGTTAGGTTGACGGTTGGACTAGATCTTAAAGATCCCTTCCAACCTAGACAATTCTATGATTCTAAGTGCAGGGTCTGCAGCTGGGTCAGGGTGATCACCAATACCAGTACTGACTGGGGGACTAATGGACTGACAACAGCTCTGCAGAGAAGGACTTGGGGATGCTGGTAGATGAAAAATTAGACATGAGCCAGCAACGTGTGCTTGCAGTCCTGAAAGCCAACTGCACCTTGAGCTGCATCAAAAGAAGCATGGCCATCAAGTCAAGGGAGAGGATTCTTCCCTACTCTGCTCTGTTGGTCCTGCAATGACTTGTACTGGCCACTGGCCACTAGAGTCTGATCAGCACACCAACACCTCAGTTATTATGTGCTTATCCCTACAACCTCAAAGAAGAATATAAAAAAATAAGTAACCTTACAGTATGTCCCTTCTCTACCGTGGAAATGGAAAGCTTACAAAAAATTACCTACAAGTTACATTTAAAAATCATTCCTCACTGACCTAACAGCTGCAAACACAGCTCTTGCTCTCCATCTAGACATCACCTTTTAACTGTAGATTCTGCAGTTGCCATGAATCATATGTATTCTGCCAGGGACAAATGACTGGTTTAAATATTTAAAAATCATGAATTCATAAATTTTGAATGTTAGACCTTGCAATTTCACCAAATGAAGTCCAATTTCTTTCACATCATCTAAAGCACGTTTGCAAATCAAAGGCCATATGCTTATCAAAAGTTATGTTTATACGATTTCCCACTTCAATGCAATAGCTATGCCTATAAATTTAAAAAGCTTTGATTGGTAAATTGTATTTTCTTCTCTGCAGTTTACGATCAGAAAGGAGTTGAACTGCCTTTAAACAAATTACTTTAAAAATTTAATTCACAGGCATAGGGTAAAAAAATTCAGGGTAAAAAGTAAGAGATACAATGTTGATTAGACTCTGAAACTGACATTCTTGGAGCAGGCAAATTCCTCAGTCTAGCTAAGGGCTTCATTTCAGCCATGGGGACAGTTACATTCAAAGAGAAATGCTTCTATCCCTAGCTTTGGAAAACTATCATAGACAAATACAGCCATCATCATCATAATAAGAGTACAAAATAGTAAAGGCTGTTGGACTATTAGAGTCCATAAAGGAAAGGATAGGAAGTTTGTCTCTCAAACACTGGAACCAATGAATAGAGAGTTTTTTAAAAATTGGAAGGAAGATCAAAACAGCTTTCCATAAAATTCGTGGGACCCTTGTCCAGCACTGAAGTGCCAGCACTGTCAATACACCCAGGTACAAGAATGACCACATCACTGTTACTTTCATGTTTACCCAGTGATTACCAGAAACAATGAACAAGGGCATCTCAGGCTTTCAATACACAAAAATCAGACATATCTCACTTGATGACCTCTGAGCAACATTTCCTGAACAAGGCCCACTAGCCACTGCCTACATTATGAAAGCAGTATGGGGAACACAGCAGTAACTCTGTGAGCTAGAAGAAAAAGCATGCAAGTTGTAGTTATTTGCTTGTTTCTGTGCACTTAGGACACTTCTGTATAAATGAAAAACCTGGATAACTCCTGCGGTATAATACCAGAACTCTTAATCCTTTATATTTTAAATTAAGAACGATTCAGTTCGTCCAACCGCACCTTTCCAGAGAAGCTAAGTTTCTGGAATGCTATTCAATTTAAGGGGAGACCAGCAAATTCCAGATGTTAGCCCAAGCACTCTGTTTGAAAACTACTATGGTAATATCACTCCGGAGGAGGAGTGAGCCCCAAGTGATGAAGAGTACTGAAGGTTAAAGTTAACACCTTACCTTTCATCAAAAAACTAAAGGAGTTTTAATACATAAGCTCTTCTGATTCCAGCAAGGGTTGTGGACACTGTGCAGGAATATACATTACTAAGTATATTCCGCATTAACTTTAACATCAATGGGTTCTTAACAAGTTAGCATAGAGAACATGGCATGTGATAGTCAAAGGAACAGAAATAAATGGAGTGTCAGAGCTGAAAAGGAAAGAAACTTTCCTAGGCGTCAACTAGAAAAAGCCTTTTGCCACATTTGCTGCGTGGCATTCAGTGGTCATCTTGAACCCAACACCATCCATAAGTGCAAACACAAGTAAAAAGGGAAAAAAAAAAAAAAAAAAATCACAAAAGCATGTCCTGCTTAGTAGGTTATCATTCTCTTTGTCTTTACTTCCAGTTTCTTTTTGCCAAGCATCTGCAGTCACCCCTTTTTGTTTGGTCTCTCCCTCTGCCAAATAGCTCTCATCCATACCTCACCTCTATGTCTTCTATCATTTGGGACCTGAATGAGAAGAACTACCAAACTGCCTTTCTGAAAGACATACCCTTACACAGCAACAGCTATGAGCTGGATACAGGTACCCACTACCTTCAGGAATACGCCAAAGCGAATGGACCTAGAGCCTCCCTAGACTCAGAATCCAAGAGAACATTCAACTGAACAGAAAAGGACAGAATACTGATGGAAAACGTAATCAGAGAAAACTGGAACAACTTCCAATGAAGATAACATTGAAACAGCAGACCTATGAATTTGGGGGATATTTTAACATTGTTTACTCCAAACTGCTGACTCCATAATTAGATGGCTGCAAAAGCTTAAAAGGTATGTGGAAGAAATAAAAGATTCAGTATTTGCCTCATTTGCCTATTTGTTTTCCACATAGCCATTACTAGTCAGAAACAGGATACTTTGGTCTGACTCAGTGCAACACATTTCTTAAATTCATGTAAGTGGTGACTGGGAGACTAGTACTGGTATCTCCCTGTAACAGACCTTCCCTGGCTCAGCCAGAAGCAAAAAGCCAGAGGTAGCAGGCACTGGGCAAAGTTCATAACTGAGACGCAGCAGGCTAGGCTGGTTGTTAAAAGGCCAAATCAGATGACAATAACAAGCCTAATGTGTCTTAAAATATAAAAAACCCCTTAGAATCTAGGCTATTTATTTCCAATTTCCTAGGCTATTTTTTTCCAGTTCTATTCCAAAAATAGAATGCATTTTTCTACCAGAAAATTTACTAGTGAAGTGACCTGTGCAGACTGTGAAAGGTGAAAAGGCACTGATCCAGTTGTGGGAAAAACTAAGTCCCGTACAGGCTTCCTGTGTAGTGACTGGGAAAAGAGATAGATGGATACAGGTGGATATTCACCAGTGGAAGCAACAAAAAGTATAGGACTAATGGTAGAAAATAAAGACCTGAGTGGCAGATCTGATTATCTTACCGCTAAGATGACCAATGCATATCCAACACCAGCAGGTACTAGAGATACCTACCTTCTTCTACCGGTTGGGAAGAGCTAACCATGCTAATTTAAACCTGCTGTGAGAAACATGGTAACCCTACAAATCAATAACCATCTGACAAAAACTAATCACATTTACTTGTAGGTAATGGAGTAATCAATTACCACAAAGAACACCTGCTACTACTACTCCTCTTCATTCTTTCCTCTGTTAGACCTGCTCTCAGCAACTGCTTTCTCTAACGTTAATTGCTCTGAGCCAGTCTACTCTGCCTAATCAGCACCTTCTCTACCAGCACCAGCAGAACCTATCACAGAAGTAGTTGGCTAGTAAAAGGACCAGCTTCAGTCAGTAACAGCAAGCATGCAATTCAGGGCTTATTTCACAAAATAACATTTCCCATATGTCCGAAGGCAAACATTTTCTAGTCCCAGTACAAGTCACAGACACGTTCTTCCCACCTCGAACAGGTCATTTTTCAAAGGGCTGAAACCTACCTGTACCAGACTAGGTGGCTGATGAACACCCAGAGTCACATGTGTAGAGACAAAGAGGAAGCAGGAAACTTATCCAACAGGATGGGGCAGGAGACCAGATATTATGTCATGATGAATTAGCAACAGGTATTCTCATTGACCAGAAGCAGGAACAGGTCTAGGACAGCAGACTGAGGATGCATTTGGATCCAGCTCTGAAAAGAGAAAGTACATACTAAGTGAGAGGGAAGTAATATACAATATAAATAAAATTTCCTAGAACAGCCACAACCAACCCTTGTGACACTCCATAAGCAACACAACTTTAAAAAAAAAAAAAAGAAAGAAAAAAAAAAGAGAGAGGAAAAAGCAAGAAAGAAAAGATGCAACTAACATAGCAATTAGGGACTTCTCTGCAGGCAGATGTATGTCCGTGTTGCCAAGACAGTACTTTTGCCCAGGCACTAGGCCATCCTTACAGGTTATTCAACTTACAGATGGGAGCCAGCTCGTATCTGGGGAGACTGGAGAAAAAAAATGAAGGAAGTACACCACTTGCGTATAATCTGCCAACACGTTGAGGCACAGGGTGGTTAAGATTGGAAGGGATCCCTGGAATTTGCCTGGCCTAACCAAGAAGCAAGGGATCTTCTTACACAGATGTTGTCAGTTATGTTTCTGCCATCAGACATCTCTGGTAACCCTTGGGAAAGAAGGCCAGTTTTTTTTTTTAACCAGGAACTTCAACCAAGTCCGCATGCTT
Organism: Limosa lapponica baueri; assembly: GCA_002844005.1. Classification (NCBI taxonomy): domain Eukaryota; kingdom Metazoa; phylum Chordata; class Aves; order Charadriiformes; family Scolopacidae; genus Limosa; species Limosa lapponica. Next base: position 161,615 of record KZ506339.1, on the reverse strand, counting down.
TCATTCTTAAAAAAAATCAAATCCTTAAAGGCTATCAGAATACTCTAGCATTTCAGCAGGCATCATTAGCTGTCCTGGAAGGATGGTGAGAGTGTTGCAGACTGGGAGAACTAATGATCCCACAGATTTAGTGTCATCAGGCAGCTTCAGTGCTGCATATTCACAATAGGTTCCAGAGAAGGTGAGTCACGGTAAGAAGGGAAAGGGAGCTGCTCCTTGGGAGGAGCTGAGCCAGCTGCACTCGTGTACACAAAGCACTGCTGCTTCCAACAGCTCTCTACTGTAGACGATGAAGTAAAGAACAGAGGTGAACACCAGCACTCACAGGTGTAAGCTCTTATCTAGTCATGCAGTTAGAAGAAACTGCTCAAAGAATGGATAGGCAAGACAGGGAAACACGAGCATCACCGTGCCAGTCTAGGCAATGCGGGTCAGCACAAGAGCAGACAACTCCATTGGGGACAGTAACAAGGCTCGAGGTCTAGCAGGGGCAAAACAAGGGAAGAACAAAGGGCAGAAAGATGATCATGGTGACTTGTGCTAAACTAGAGCTGAAGTCAAGGAAGGACAGAGTCTGGGAAAGCAGTGGTGAGGCAGAACGCAGCAACGGAGGCAGTGCAAGTGAAAAGGGCTGGGCCAGGAGGGTGCATGGGGTACAGAAAGGAACATCACTGCAGAAAAGGAGGCAACCAAAGGCTAACAATGAATCTCACCCTGCCTTAGGGACAAGGCCAGGCTGGGAGCTTCTTCCTCACAGAGAGGGCAGGAGACTCTGCCAGGGAAGAAGGGCTGGTTTCTCACGCTGGTGTCCCCATGGTAAACAGCAGGTTGTTGACTGCTCCTTATGCAGCGCCAAGGAACTGGTTCTTTTCAGAAGCTGCAGGACTCCCCTGGATGGGCAGTGGTATGAAGCCAGTCTCCCCAAGAAGGGCAGTGAAGGCAGCACTAGGTAAGGGTACTGCACAAACGCACCCCCAGATCATGCTAACTGGTGAGTGACCTTGCTTTCTCCTCATCCCCCATTCAACTTCTACCTCAGTCCTTCCCAGCAGCAACTTGCAGACAGGGTCCCTCCAGAGGCCATGCTGATAAACAGAGGAGAGTTCAGGCCCCAGGGGAACAGGATGTGGGGAGGGAGCAGCAATCTCCAGCAGCAAGCTTGTGGCACCCAAGTAAGATGGTTTGCCTGTGTGGGAAGTCAAGATCTTCTGGAAGGCCATGCAGAGCATTATTCTCCTACAGCAATGGATCGGTTTGTCCTGAGAAAGTATCTGGAACTATGTACGCTGAGGGGCAGCTTAGAGGCAGCAAGACAAATACTCTCTCTCCAAAGGTCCCATCTCCTGCATGAAGGGTGGTTGTTCCTGGAGCACTGGAGACAGTTGTCAGTTGCAGGAGAGCAGCGGGGTGTGCAGTGTCTCCAGCGACAGGGTGTTAAGAAGAGGACCCTCCTCTCCAGAGGACCATACTAGGGTAGGCTGGGTGATTCCAGATGAGTGCTGGCGCCTCCCTCGGGATACTCAGCCCCGAGCAGGCCTGCAGCCCACTTTGGGGAGCGGTAAAGGGGTACTGCGCTTCCCCACTCTGCCTGCTTCCCCACGCCGGCTGGGTGCCTGCGACGCAGCAAAGCTACCACAGCCTGGCGGATGGGGGGACATGGGGGGACAGCCGGTGGGGGCCGGCCGGCTGCAACTGCGGACGTCGAGTCCGACGGGAAGAGCAGGGCGAGCGGCGCGCCAGCCGTCGGGGTGTTCGAGCCTCCGGCTCCGCGGGGAGCCGACCGCCGCGGGAGGGGGCACCGCCGGGCGGCACAC
>KZ506339.1:146173-158550 GCA_002844005.1 Limosa lapponica baueri | reverse complement strand
AGGGCGCGGCCGCGCCCGGGGCCGCCCGGCCGCGACAGAGCCCGAGGGCGGGTTCGCGGAGCGTCGCCGGCCGGTGCCGGGGTGTCCGGCGCTGCCCGGGGACAGGGCTTTGGGTGGTGACACGAACAGCGATAACGTGTGTGGGGAGCGGGCCCGGGGGCAAGCTTTGCAGCGCGTGTGGTATTTCAGATTCAAAACTGGCCGGCACCGAGAGCTGTTGCCCTGTATGTGCGTGCTTGGCTGCACGCCCTTCTCTTAAGGAGCTCAGTGACTCCTGGGGGGATGAGGATGCCGGGTTTGGTGACCTCGAGTCTGTTGTACTGTGCCGATTTTAACAGGGAAAGACAAGGAAAAATATTTCCGGAATATCCACTGGAAGATATTTATGATGCACACTTTCAAAGATTGATTTGAGGAAGCACTGAGGAGAGTTTGACTGAAGTTGAAGCAGCATCAAACCAAGAGGGATGATGAGGGAAGTTTGTATAGGATGAGCACTGAAAGCGAATAATTTTGAGGGATGCTCCAAGGATCTGTGAGAAAGGGCTGAAAGAAAATGACTCAGTTTAAAAGGAGTATCAGATGAGCAGAAGCCAAGCAATTCTGCCAACTCCAAGAGCTCGAAAGGGTGTAAGTCTGAAAGCTGAAATAAAATCTTGTGAAGATTATGGGGTGGATTTATGTCTCACTGAGTATTTTTGAATGGAGCTATATATTTATGTGCCTTCAGCTTTTTCAGTCTGCATTTTTCATGTGTGTCACATTTTCCAGCTTTTTGCTACAGTTATTTGCACTAGAAAAACACTGTTGTAAATGGAAAATGAGTTTTTGTGTTACCTGTAATCTGGAAACTGCCACCTTTGAGCATCCTGGAAGGAATGGTCTAGCGTGCGTGTGGAGAAAATAATGTAAGTGCTGGGTACATCCAGGAAAGAGAGACTGAAGGAGGAACGGAGGAGGGAGACTGTCCTGGCTGAGGAACACGATTCATGAGGGGGACGCCCCCAGAGACCGTTTCAAGACAGCACCTTGCAGCGGTCCAGGCCTGGACTCCCAGCAGGAGACGAAGCTGGCAGCCTGCACACTCTCTGCAGCACTGTAAAGTGTGTTTCGTGATGTACGTGTGACAAGGTAGTGCTTAAGGCCAAACAGAAGAGAGCAAGTTCCTCAGAAAAGAAGTCTTTGTGATGGGGTTACAAATGGAAAGTCTGCTGAGCAAGAATACCTTGCTCTTGCTGGGGAAATGCACACCTTTTGATGAGATTATATCGTTCTCTGTATCCAGTCATCCGACCTGACCAACAGCAACTCCAAAGCTTCTCTGAGGAACAGCCCAGACCATCTGAAGCGATCGGCTCGCACTCTCCAGAGCGCTGGCAGTGAGCCATGGACCACTTTGGAGTGAGGAAATGCAGCATTCTCAGCTGTGACAGAGGTCAGCACAGCGTTCCAGGGACTGCACAGACACCGCTGGGGGGAGAGGGGACACCACCCTACGCGGCTTGCCCACGTGAGACAGGCTGCATACCCCCCTCCCATGGGAAGAGTCACACCATTCGTATTCCAGTCTTGGGGAAAATTGATGGACACCATGATCGGACACAATACCTGAGTTCACAACATCTGTATTTTTTTTTTTTAAAAGTATACCTTTTAGTTAGGGATAGAGCAGCAGCTCCTTCCTAAGTTAGAAGAAGGTGAGTCTGTTTTCACCTATTTCTTGAAGTTAAAAATGCAGCTGGGACAAAAGTTTCCTATGTTTGTAATGTATACTGTACATTTTTCTCTGGGATCAGCAAAGACTATTCCAACAGAATTCCTGTCCAGGACATCCAGCAGAGCAAGTCACCCATACCACAGCTTAAGTCAAAGCAGAAAACTATCTAAGGACATAGAGCCCAAATAAAGTGAAGTACACACAAAAGTACACGCACCTGGAGAATCACAGGGTAGGCACAGCCGGAGGCACAACAGACATCAAACGAGGAAATGCATTTTCTCAGGTTTGCGAGGTCAAAGATGACAATCATGGTAATTAGTCTTCCTGGCCACTCCATGACCCTGTTGTAGTCCATGAATTCTGTATCATGATCCTCATGCACTTTAACATTTCTGGCTGAAATAAAGTGTCCTTGAAAAATACCTAGTCCTTTTTTTTGCAGATAATGACACAAAAATGGTGGTACAGAGTCAAATCATAAGTAGACCTGACTGATTTACCCTGTTTGTGACAGTGACCAACACTGAATGCCTAGAAAAGATCATAAAAATAGGGCAGACACAGAGTGACACCTCCATGATTGCTCTCCTAGCTTGGAGTGATTTGTGACTCAGAGACCTACTGTGACAGAAGTGTTGGCTTTGTGTTTAATAGCCTTTGATGGATTTCTCTTTTGCAACTTTCATCCACTATATATTCACAGTCATGAAATTTAAGGCCATGAAGGACCATTAATTCTGCCCACTTACACATGACAAGAAATTTCACATGAGCTCAAATAATCTCTGTTACACAAACCAAGTAAATTGTAACATACTGAAAAGCTGCCACTAATTTCACTAGCTAATTACTTTCATCGCTAAAAGCAGATGCCTATTTTCAGTTGGAATTGTCTGTTGCAGTTTAAAGCTGCTCGTTTTGGTGTTGCAGTTGTTGTGCCTTAGCCAGAGTCAATTAAAAATCAATTTAGTTTCCAGCATTTTTACTCAGCAAAAAATACACCCTCATCAGATCACCTCACAACCTTCTAAGTAATTAGAGTTCATAGAATCACGGAATGGTTTGGGCTGGAAGGGATCTTTAAAGGCCGTCTAGTTCAACCGCCCTGCTGTGATCAGGGACATCTTCAACCAGACCAGGTTGCTCAGAGCCCTGTCCAACCTGGCCTGCAATGTTTCCAGGGATGGGGCATCCACCACCTCTCTGGGCAGCCTGGGCCAGGGTCTCACCATCCTCAGAGTAAAACATTTCTTCCTGGTATGTAATCTGAATCTACCCTCTTTTAGTTTAAAACCATTAGAACCAGTTTAAAGCCATTGCCACTTATCTTATCGCTACAGTTCTGCATCTCTCATTGTAAAATATTTTTTCCAATCTTCAGATAAATTTTGTGAATCTCTTGTACATTCTTTTTTTTTCCTCTCTGTTCCCTTTGAGCCTTAAAAAAAAGGACTATGCCACCAGGAGCCTTATTGCTCTCTCTCACATCAACAGCATCAGTTTCCCCTGGGTTGTCTGCCTGTATAGATCTGTTATAACGTGTCTTAATTTTAAACGATAAACTTTGCAGGGCTGGGATAACTCTGTATTTTATTGTCTAAAATAGTAGGTCCTAGTCAAATTAAGCTGCTTGTGCATTGATACAGTTGATTTCTTTCCTGACTGAGCTTTTGGTTTTTGTTTTTTTTTTTGATACATCCTCCTTAGAGGAGTGACTTGCCTTTGTTTTCCCCAAGCACGTAAGTTTGCACTTGGCTGCTCTCAGACAAAACCTGTTTGGATAGCCTTGCTCTGTCTCACACTCTTCTCTGTTCTTATCCTCTCTTTATGACTGTTTTTTTGCAGTGCTCATTTTTTACATCATCTGCAGGTTTTGTCAGTAGAAATCTTACATTTGCTTCCAAATCATCAATTCAGTGTCAAACAACACTGGCTGGAGAACTGTCACCCCAGGAGCTAAGTAGAAGCGCCCAAATCCAAAATTGGCTCTTACTTGATATGCCAACCAGTTCCTAACTTCCATGATTTGTTTGCTGCTGTATAACTTTCTGTTTAATAATTAAGGCATTGCACTAAAGCAAATGGACTTTCAGGTCTGTAGTGGCTGTCTGATCATCTTTAACTCCACATGTAACTTCAAAGGCTTCAGTCAAGCTGTTTGCCAGGTCTCACTTCCTGTGCAACAACCTTGGCTAGTATTAGGCATACAGCAATGACAACTCCTCAAATTTCAATTGCTTATAGTCTAATGTTAGGTATCTGTAAAGAACAATTAACATTTTTATTGTTTGGAATAGCACTGGATCAATTCGTTCAACATTTAATTTGATTTTTTTCTTTCACCTTCACAGCATTTGCCTTATTGCATTTTTAGTTTACTAGAATTTCCCAGGCTATTCCGGCTACAGCGTAACTGTGAGAGTTAACCTGTCTGCCTGTAAGATGCAAGTTGTTCCTTTCATATACCCTGATCTCACCCTGGAATGCAGAGTTTTGATCAGTGAAACAGAATGTTCAGGTTATGGACTCAGCAGATTGCTGGCAGTAGTGCTTGCCTTTCCTTTCCCACAGAGCTTGATTAAAAAAAAAAAAAAATCAGCTTCCAGCTTTCCTCAGTTTTCTCCCAAGATACTAGATCCTCTTAGGAGTTTAAAGTTCTGTATAGAATTGCATCATTGTCTTATATGCGCCGACACGGGCAGTGACTTACCAAACAATGATCTGTTCCAATTTTTTGGTTTACACCTTTCTTTTGTTTAAATGACAATCCATCAAATCCCAGTATCTTGTTTCCTGTGATTGTCTCTCTTCTCTAATGAGGACTCACTAATAATTCTAGCTTTCCCTATGTCATTTTAAAACCTTCTCTGTAGCAGCTTGTTTTACATCACAGATATCCCCAACTACTACGTCCCCTTCGGCTTTCGGTTTCATTACCACAGGGATTTCCCGACAATTAGCTTACTGCATCTTTTTCAATGCTTATTCCTTCCATTTGGTTGCGCGACACCTGTTTTACCCTCACGTGTTGTATCAGACTGTGGCTTTGCTTACGTCGCCTTCTACAGCATCCAGTGCCGATTCCCAGTCCTTCCAAAAATGTGATCTAGAACAATGACGCAGGGAATTCTCCTTGGATATTACACTGTACTGAAACTTGCATTTACAAGCTGTGCATCTTCTCTGGTGTCGTGAGGTTGAATTTCACGTGTGAGAATCTCTTTTGCCTTCAAGAAGACAAACACACCATGAGTGCAGCTCGCAGCAGCGGGGGCTCTCACACCACGCTGGTCCTGACGGGGCGACCGTCACAGCACGTGGAGGAGTCGATGCCCCACACGACAGCTGACCTGAGTGTGCGCCAGCCCGCATGGCGCTGCTCGTACGGGGTCACACTCAGCCCCATCTGTCCTGCACAAAGCCCCTGCCCACAGGACACCCCCAGCCAGATGATGGCAATGCAGGAGCCCACAGGCAGCTCTCGGTCTACACCAGCCATTTCCCACCCGTGCAGCCTTGCCTTTGTCTAAACATGAGGGAGGAAATTCTCATGCAAATATCCTTTCTGTCTGATGAATAAAATTGTTTTCTTGTAATCCTACAGTAGCTTTAATGGCCAAATGGGAGGATCTGCTCTGAAGGTGGGGTCTGCACAGCGCACTGTGTGTGGGTCAGAGGCCCATTCACTGCTGCATCCCTTGGGTTCCCCTCACCTGAAGGACGTAAAATTATCTATCCTATTCTCTCTTCATGGCATTAGCTATAATACTTCATATTTTAAATGATACCTTACAGTCTGAGTGCCTTTCCTACTGGGACCATCATGGATCAGCATCTCCTCATGCCAAACAGCCACTCGTAACAAGTAAGTTTCCCAGTGACCTTCTCTTGTTCTCACTCCTTGGAGGTTCGCTTAGCAACAAATGTGCATTCCAGTAAGACACGCAGCAGAGATCTTTCTTCCCATGTAAATATAATCATGACACCTCATACTTTTAAGTAAACAAATCTGAGATTTCTATCCAATTTGAAGCAATGTTCCAGATTTTGAGTACTTTTGAAGCTTTCCTAATCTTCCAGCATCCCTCTTGATGCTGACACCAGACTGTCACCTCATACTCCTCATGAGCGTAGCAAATAAAAGCTTTGTCCTTAAACAGTGCTTATGCAGCCATGAATGGGGCGAGTCGCACTCACTGGCTCATCACACTGAAATTCACAAGTTCACATCAGGGCTCTGGCCTTTGATTTCTGGGATACTGGCTGGAAAGAAGCAGCTGGAAGGCTGGGGGCTTTGTAGTAAAAAGATCAGTGGGTTCCTGATGGGTAACAAATTAAACATTAGCCAGCAGTGTTCCCTTAGAGCAAAGGCAGCCAACAGCATCCTGGGCTGCTTTAGGAGTGTTGCCAGCAGGTCAGGGGCAGGGATCCATCTCCTCAGCTCTGGTGAGATGCATCTGGAGTACTGCCTCCAGCTCTGGAGCCCCCAGCATCAGAAGGACGTGGACTTGTTGGAGTGGGTCCAGAGGAGGCCACAGAGATGCTGGGAGGGCTGGAGCCCCTCTGCTGGGAGGGACAGGCTGAGAAAGTTGAGGGGGGTTCAGTCTGGAGAAGAGAAGGCTCTGGGGAGACCTTAAGACCCCCTTCCAGTCCCTCAAGGGGCTCCAGGAGAGACGGGGAGGGACTCTTGATCAGGGAGAGGAGGCATAGGATGAGGGGGAGTGGTTTTACAGTAAAGAGGGGAGATTTTGATTAGACATTAGGAAGAAATGATTTACTCTGAGGGTGGTGAGACCAGAAAAATTGTGGATGCTCCATTCCTCAAAGTGTTCAAGGCCAGGTTGGATGGGACTTTGAGCAACCTGGTCTGGTGGGAAGTGTCCCTGCCCAGGGCAGGGGATGGAACAAGATGATCTTTAAGGTCCCTTCCAACTTAAACCATTCTATGATTCTATGAGGCAAGCTTGGTGGATGTCAAAAGGAATTTTGCATTCCTTTGCATTACCAGATTACACAACAAAACAAATGTTCTGCAGTTGTGGGGAAGCCAAACACAGCAAAGTGACAGTGCAGTGAATAGCTTTGTCCAGCAGCAAACTAGAAAAGCTGCATTTATGTCTCCTTGAACAATAAACACACGAAGACACAAACACACAGGAGGCTGCAACAGCAGCACCAAGAGTATCACAGACTAGGTAATTCTGTTCCAGTACCCAGCTCTCATTCACCCTCTGCACTGCTTGGCAGAATCGTGTGGCTTAAAGTAAGGTCAACTCTGCTGCTTGTTCTACATCCTGCGTGCCAGAGCCTATAAAGTTTACAAGTAACTACACAAGTCTGCCTGGAAAGAAACTTTTATTTAAAAAAACAAACAAAAAACCCCCCACAAAACCCCCAGAGATACAGCCTCCCTCCATAGCCCATGCCTGTGCCTCAAAGCAGGGCTAGGAAAGCCTTCCTCCTCCCTTGACCTCAGACGCCCTTTGCCCATGGTAAGGCTGGGAAGGGGATGGAAAGTGCCAAGTGTTAAGGTGCTGAGAAACTCTTGATGTTTCCAGTCTCTCAAGTGCTGTTGGCCTGTTCCTGCTCAAAGAGGGCCATGGCTAGATGAGAGCGGGACGCGAGTCCTTCCAAGTTGCTAAGCACACAGCGATGGTATAACTCCTCACTAAGCCGGGGATTGCAGCTCCTAAGTGCGTATTTCTGCACTAACCCCGGCTCCACAGCCCTAAATAGGTGCAGACCGGAATAGTGGAGGAAGACATCAAACACCTCCATGCTCTCCAGCACCTCGTCTCGGTCTAGGATATCAGCTGCAAGCTTGGTACGTGCTGTCATATAGTCAGAGTTATAAAAGCAGGCCTCAGCGAAGGAATGTCTGTCAAAGTGCCCATCCCTCAGGAAGTCGGTGCTGGAGGAAGCCGTCTGCTCACCACGGTACACCAACGCAGGGTTGAACTCTTGGAAATGCACCGGGAAAAAGACCTGCCAATTGCTGATAGTATTCATGCGGCAGCGGTTCAGGAACTCCATGTTGATTTCTGTCCAGACACTGGCCAAGAAGAATAGTGTATCCACAGGGTGCTTCTTTGAAACTATATCCATGAGTTTCACTTGCGATGGCACCTCAGTTTTAACACTAATCCAGGGAATTTTAACTTCCGCGTAGCGTTTCTCCAGCTCTCCTACCATGGCTTTGACTCCAGCAAAAACATCCACCTGACTGACTCGCTGGGCATCATAGGGGTGGTAGATGAAAAGCAAAGTCAGCAAGGCGTTATCATGCGTGTCCAGTGTGTTCATAGCAAACATATCCAGGAAGTTTGCCACAAAATCCAGGTCGTGGACTGTCAAGGGAAGCACCAGCTGCACTCGCGTGGCCTCCGTCACATACGGCATAGGAATAATTTCCACCTTGCTTAAGGGCCGCACCAGGCTCACTCGTTTGGCCAGAACATGGCTGTGGCCCTTTTGGGTGACTGCCTCCAGCAGCAGGTCCAGTGTATATTCCATGCCCCGTGTGGGGTCAAACCGCCGGTAGCCATTCAGCAACTGCCGCTTGCTGAAGCGGAGCAGAGGCTGGTAGCGACTGTTCAGTTGCTCAAGTGCTGATTCAATGATTTCACTGACATCTGCTTTGCTGGCTCCAGAGAGCTCGCACTTGGGGGAGCCATCAGGACAGGAGAAGAGGTGCTGCTCAGTGAAGTAGTCCCAGCTGATTACCTCAAAACGTGACTTTGGAAGAAATGGGGCATTAATGCCCACAGGCCATGTCAAGCCTCCCTCACCTGCAGGGGTCAATGACGTCAGGTTCCTGATCTGCATCTGTGCAAAGAGAGAACGGATACTGATCCCGATCACTTCCTCAAAGAGGCACAGTCTGTCTCCCACCCAGCCCTGCCTCACCACCTAGAGCTGTATCTTGGTAGTGTCACACCAGTGGTTTTGGATAACACGGTGTCAGAAGTGCAATTTCTGAGACGCAGGACTATACCCTGTGTCTAGCTGATGGTCACCTACAGAAGCAATAATCCTCCTTCACTGTCTTAAAAGAAAAGGAAACCTGTTTGGTCAAGAAGTTTTCAAAGATATCCCTCACCACACACCTGGAGGTCCTGGATCTCCTGGTAGGTTCTGTCCAGCTGGATCCTGCTGAAGTGCTTGTGCAGCCGGTACATCAGGGTCATGTCGGAAACAGGGTGCACAGCAAGAGCTGCTTGGAACTCCTCCTCTTCCTCCTTCTCTGGCTCAGTATTTTTGGCCAGTTCATAGGTGTGATAATGCTGGCCCTGAAGTGGAAAAAAGCCAGAAAGTCTAACACAGAACTCGAGTTCACAGAGAAACCTTCCCTCACCCAGATATGCATTTGCCCCCCCCTTCCATGCTGACTGCAATACCCAGAGACGAAAACAGAAGAGTTGTCCCCACCCACCCTAGCCCTCAAACTACAAAGAACTATAGGATAGTTTGGGCTGGAAGGGACCTTTAAAGGCCATCTAGTCCACCCTCCCCTGCAATGAGAAGGGACATCTTCAACTAGACCAGGTTGCTCAGAGCCCCATCTGACCTGGCCATGAATGTTTCCAGGGATGGGGCAGCCGCTACCTCCTCCAGGCAACGTGTACCAGTGTTTCACCACCCTTACTCTAAAACATTTCTTCCTTAAGCATAGCTTAAGTTTTCCCGCTTTTAGTTTAAAACCACTACCCCTTGTGCTACCACAATAAGACCTGCTAAAAAGTTTGTCCCCATCTTTCTTATAAGCCCCCTTTAAGTACTGAAAGGCTGCAATAAGATCTCCCTGGAGCCTTCTCTTCTCCAGGCTGAACCCCCCCCAACTCTCTCAGCCCCCCCTCACAGCAGAGGGGATCCAGCCCTCCCAACATCTCCGGGGCATCCTCTGGCCCTGTTCTGACAGGTCCATATCTTTCTGATGTTGGTGGCCCCAGAGCTGGAGGCAGCACTGGAGAGGGGCCTCCCCAGAGTGGAGCAGAAGGGCAGAATCACCCCCTCACCCTGCTGGCCACGCTGCTGGGGATGCAGCCCAGCATGCAGGGGGGGTTCTGGGCTGCCAGCGCACGTTGCTGGTTCATGGCCAACTCTTCCACCCCCAGTGCCCCCAAGTCCTCCTCAGGGCTGCTCTCCATCCCCAGCCTGTGCTGGGACCAGGAGCTGCCCCAACCCAGGTGGGGACCCTGCACTTGGCCTTGTTGCACCTCATGAGGTTCACACAGACCCACTTCTCCAGCCTGTCCAAGTCCCTCTGGATGGCATCCTATCCCTCAGGTGTGTCACTGCACCACTCATCTCGGTGTCACCCACAAACTTGCTGAGGGTGCCCTCGATCCAAAGTCTCTGTCACCAATGAAGATATTGAACAGAACTGGTCCCAGCACAGATTCCTGAGGGACACCACTTTCCCCGCTTGCGTCTTGGTCATTGCGTCACCAATGTGCTCTTCATCTGACCTCCAAAACCTCTGGATCAGCACCTGCTAGTAGGCTGACAATTAAATACTGTTTGCGTTCTCTCTCCCCTGACATTTCAGCTTTGATTCTGGGCCTACCCAGTGCTGCTTGCCACACCACACAGCCCTTTCCTGCTGTGTAACTCACAGCAGAGGCTCACAAAAAAGCCCCTTTGCTTTGCAGCACAGAACTAGTAAGATCAAGGGTTCTGCCAGGCTTAGCTAACGCAAAACCCAGAGAAGGAAGATAGTACCTGGAGCTGGGAAACACAAGTGATGCCAAGGAAATCAATGATGCAACGTCCCAGCCATTCATCTGGCCGCACGCTGAGGATCTCATTGCGACAGCTGTCCAGGTGTGGGTGGAGCTTAAGCAGCAGGCTGCGGGAGATCAGGTAGCCAAAGCCACCGTGACAATAGCGGGCCTGCTCATCTCCCCCGATAAACTCCTCCGCTCGTCCCAGGTAGACATCTTGGTTAATACTTAGGTGTGTCACCAGAGCTTTGACCTGTTCGGCCTGGGCATAGGTGTCATCCTGCATGATGTAGAACCAGTCATAGTCGGAACCAAAATGCTGATGGATATAGTGCACGGTCTCATACATAAGCCAAATCGGCCGCTCGTCCCCGTGGGCCACCAGCACCATGCCATGAGGCACCTTGGCACTGCGCAACCCTGTGAAGTACAGCAGGCGTGGGAAGTGGTGGGCTACCGTCTTGTTTACGGCCACTGCCAACGTATTCAGGGTAGCCTTGGAGGTCAGCACAGCCACAAACAGTCTCTCGTGGAATCCCAATTCTGTCTGGATGTAGCGAGTTCTGTAAAAGAAGGACATACCTACATGACAAAACAGGTGGATGAGAAAATTCAGAGGATTATTGTAGCTTAGGATAAGTCTTTATCTGCTCTATTAATGATGAAACACCTACGCCTAAAAGTAGAGCTTTAAGGGAAGACTCGCTAGTAAAATCCTGCTTTGTAAAAACACTTGCTTCTTTCAAGTAAACTATAATCTCACATCATTTACTTGAGCTAGGATACTGTGCTAGTGTATGAAAAAAAATTAGAAATACAGAGGTAGCAAATTGCACGTTACATACATTATTCTTAATTGCTCAAAATTTTCCCGATGAATACACTGGTTAAAAAAGTTTTGAAGAACAATTTAACATGTCCTATTAGACACAAGTAATAAAAAAAAAAATATTCTCAATCTTCCTCGGTGTTTCTGTTGCCTTTTTTTTTCTTTAATTAACTTCTTAGACACTTACCTTGCACACCTTTAAGGTAAGGATCTCAGCCATTGCCTTGAGCATCGTGCAGTTTCTACCTAAGGCATTTCAAACAGAATATTCCACCTCGAACCTGTTAACTCACTGGAAGATTCACAACCCCAAACACCGTACACATGTGACTAGTACCCTCGAAGGAAAGCCTGGCCGAAAGAGCAGATTTTACCTGAGCACTTTTTTGTAAGGCTTGTTAGGGTCCCTGTAGTACGGGACAATCCTGGGCCTGAAGTCTTCGTGGCCCGGGCCCGGCCGTCCATCCGCCGCCTCCAGCTGCGCTCCGCCAGCACGGGCCCCGGGAGGCCCCGCCGCCCCCGGGCACTGCTCCTCGCCCCCGCCCTGGCTCCAGGAGGCGCGCAGCAGGCTCAGGCTGCAGCCCAGGGAGAGGCCCAGGACAAGCGGCAGGACGGGCCGCAGCGCGGCCAGCAGCGCTGCCAGGCGCATGGCAGCAGCAGCGGGGCCGGCGGGGCGGCCTCCAGCCGCGCTGTGGTGTGGTCCTGGGCTGGGAGGGACAGCCGCAGGCCCGCTAGGCCCGAGGGGGGCTCACGGGGCCGCGCGGGCGCTCGGGGGGCCGGCGACCACGGGACATCACCGGCACAGGGCAGGGCGGCGGCGGGCCCGGCGGGTCAGCAGCCGAGGAGCTCTCTCACCTGCGGGCCGGCGGCAGCCCGGAGCTCGGGACCGGGTGCGCGGGGGCAGACAGCAGCCCCCGCCCGGCCGTGGTCCCGCCGCTGCCACCTCAGCCACTGCATCGCCACCCTGGCGCGCTTCCGCTTCCGCTCCTCTCTCTGTGGTGCCGCGGCGGCCGCTCTGTCTAGCGGCGCCGCCGCCTCTATGGTACCCCGCGCGCTCACGTCGCGCGCCGGCCCCTGCCCGCGGCGAGCGCCGGGGGCGGGGCGC
>KZ506339.1:106310-129765 GCA_002844005.1 Limosa lapponica baueri | reverse complement strand
GACGGGACCTGGGCAGGGAGCGAGGGGCGGCGGGAGCTCTCGCCGGTGAGAGGGAAGAGCGCGCAGGGCCTCGGGGAGCAGGGATGTGTGACGGTTTGTCACAGAGCGGGGGCTGAACTGCCTGTCCCCTGCCCCTCGTAATCCCGGGGGAACCTCCGGCGGGGAGCGCAGGTTGGAAGCCTGATCCCAACTGGCGAAGTTGCTGTGGCACTTAAGTATTTTGCAGTTTCCCAGTGCGACCTTTTGCAGCTCAAATGCATTTACTGTAGTCCTGCCCCTTCACAATGAATGCGGCTGAGCTAGCCACTGGACTCTGAAGTTGGTTGCTGTTAAGGTCTTGTCCTCATCATAAGCATGGTGAGCAGATGGAAAACTCCCGTGTTTGTCACACTTCAAAGGAGGAAAACTGTAAGTAAAGTTTTCTGTCAAATTAGTTTCAAGAAGGTGGGGGGCAAGACAAAATGTGAAGTTTTCTAAAACCTTTTCAGATGCTTATAGAATTGGGACCCGTAGATGAAGAGAGCTCAAAGTTGGGCTGAAAATTGAACCTGGTTCAGAGAAAGCAGCAACTGGGATGTTGGAGGGTGTAACTGGGGTGTAACAAAGATGCAGCATAGTATTAAGCGGAAAATACTTGCTGTCCCTTTCCAGCAGCACTAGGATGTGCAGCCACGCTTTTTGTGGGATGGAGAGTGCTTGTGAATAGCTTGGAACTGCAGTTCTGCATCTGCCCTGGAGGTGGTTCTCTCTGACTACCTGATGTCAAATACATCTCTGGTGTATGGGCAGGAGCCCGGTGCTGCCCAGCTCCAAGCAGGCTGTCTGTGGGCCGTGCGGCTTCCCTTGGTGGTACCCTGGCTTTCCTAGCACGTAACTGGCCGTCTGTGTGGGTAAGGTGCTAGTTCATGGTGAGATGAGCGGCCGTTTCCTGGAAATGTCTGGTAGAACATCTAGTGCTGAGTGAGCCCAAGAAGAGCTGTAGTGGTGCAGGTGCTTGAGTCTCCAGTGCTGCAGTTTGTGCAGCCTGCTTCATGTCTCTCCTCACCCCCACAAAAGGCTGGAAGAATGGAGTTGGTGACTGGCCTCATATTACTCTTACTACATCTCTGTTTCTTCACAAATCTAGAAGGGCAGCCTGCAGTGCAGATGCACCAAGCTTCAGAGGTAGGAAGAGATGGTTGCTCTTGGAATGGTG
Source organism: Limosa lapponica baueri (assembly GCA_002844005.1). Taxonomy (NCBI): domain Eukaryota; kingdom Metazoa; phylum Chordata; class Aves; order Charadriiformes; family Scolopacidae; genus Limosa; species Limosa lapponica. The sequence continues at coordinate 128,570 of KZ506339.1, read as the reverse complement.
ATTTCTGCACTGAACCTGCTCAGATTGTCCTTTTTTTTTTTTTTTGCATTTCCCATATGGGGGCGGGTTCATCTTTCACTGTCCAGGGGTTATGCTGCTTGTTTCCCCACAGAACCTCCCCATGGAGCTGCCCTGATACACCTGCACAGGATGTCAAACGCAGTCTTTTTCTGAGGAATCGCTCTGCATGCTTAGCATGGATTAGCTTTTTGTGAGGACTGCTCCACAGCTCAGCTTCTTCCAGACTGGACTTGTGGCTCCATGCCCTGTCTGTGCCATGATGCTCCAGTGGATCAGGTGAGATCTGACTGAAGTTGCTTTGGGAGGAGGGGGTAGACTATGCCAACCAGCAGGGATTCACGAGAAATTGGTCACTGCGCGAATGACCCAGAAGCACTTGGGTCACAGTAAAGAGCAAACCTTAACTCAGAGCCCATGCAGACACTCTTCTGAGGTGTCCTGAGACCGCCTTGGTTTGTCTGAGTCTTTTTCTGGGCTGCCTGTGTCCTTGCAAGTCTCCCAGTGAGTTCGTAGTGTTGCAGCACTGTCATGTTGCATGTCCCTGGCCCCATGTCTATGCCCATCTGATCTGTTCTTCCCAAGCTGTACATGCCCGTAGGCTAGAAACAACCGGTTTTGTTTGGGGTTTTTTTTTTTGCCTTGGTCCACTCTTCAGAGCCCTCAAAAAGAACACTATAGCGTGACAAACGGAATCAAAGTGTTCACAAAATATCAGTAATGCCTGAGTTCTGTTTTCCTTTTTGTAAGAGAGCAATTACTTAAGAGTATGTGCTCTTTTCTCTCAAAGGGTGGGGGACCATGAGGCAGAGCATCTCTCTGGTCTATGACGAGTGGTGCAGGTTTGAGGGGAGGGAGGGTTTTGGGCAGTAGGGGCTGGTACCAGTGTGCAGCCCTGTGTGCATTTCTCTTCCCATGCTGTTGTGTCCCTTGGCAGCAGTGCTGCCAGGTGGCTGCTCTGGTGCATCATTAGACACTATTCCAAATGGCATAGGCAGGAATGGCTCAGCACTCAGAGGAAAATGAGCTGTGATGGATAGCTCTGGTGATGCCAAAGCTGTTAAAATATGAACCTCTGAAGTGCAGCCAGGGTTCCAGCAAGGAACTCTCATCCTCTGTGTGCTCAGCTGCTAGTGCGTGGGGACAGTGCTGGTCTATGTCCCTTTCATTTTCTGGTTTGGCCTGAGGTAGGCTGTTCTCTGTGAATAATGGTAATTCTGAGTCCATAACTCATGGAGGCCCAGAATCCTTGCCTGGAGAATGGGAGATGAGTGGTGACCAAAGGTCAGAGAGACATTCCCCCAGGAGCACGCACGTTGCTCTCTGAGGCTCTGTTATCCCTGATGCTGCCAGCACTGAAATGGAGCTAAGGGTCTGTGGCGTCCTTGGAGCTGTTCTCCATGTTTTCCCCAGCAAGGATTGTTGCAAATAGTTTGTTTCCTTGTTTGTTCTCTTTCTTCATACTCTCTTTGCTCTGGAGTCCTGGATGTAGCCAACAATAATGCTGTTTCCTCCTTCTCTCCTCCTCAGAATTGTGCAGTGGGAGTGGAGGAGGTATTTACAAGTTAATTAAGTGAAAAAGTCTTATCTGATATCTGTAATTTCTAGGGCCATATAATAACAGAGATCAGAAGGCATCCTTGTTCTAATGTCCTCTCCTTGTATAACCCTCTATTACCTGCTGCCAGATGTGGGGGAGCCTTTCAGGCTTGCTGTCTGTGAGGTGCTTCCTGATTCCTGGAGCTGCAGCCAGGGACTGGCGCACTCACTGGTTCCCTGGTGTGGAGAAGCTTGGGACAGGGCAGAGTGCCTCTCTGGGGCCTGAGGACATAAATGGGATGGGGACAAAAAGTGTGTTCTCACCTAAGCAATATGTATTGGTCTGGGCTCAAGACAGCTACCTTGTGGTACCCTGCAAGGTCTCCAGGTGGGAGGACGATGCTTCCATGTGGCCCCATGCAGGGTACAGGGCTGGAGAAGAGGATGACATGGGCAGAGTGGCCCCATGAGGAATGGCTGCTGCAGGCCACACGCCGTTTTCCCATTAGCGAGTGTTTAGTTCAGCGTTTTAAATAATTGTGTCCTCGGAATGATATTTAAAATCCATTTGGGAGGCAATGAGGCGGGAAAGTGCCTGTGCCATTGTGATGACGCTGCGCAGGCCGTGCCACACATGCATATTACAAACTCGTTACAGGCTCGTTTACACGCACGCTGCTCACTCCCCACACAACCTCTTTCTGATGCTCCTAATGTTTCTTCCTCACCATGGCTGCTTCTCCTTGGCACTAGGGAGAAATTTTCTGATAAGGCAGGCCCGGTGTCATCTGCAGCAAGAGGAGCATGACAATGGCAGTTGGGTGCTGGCCTTTGGGATGGGGATGTGCCTGTGAACCCCAGTGCTGCACCAGTGATGTGCCGCAAGCTGCTCATGGGCATGGAGTCTCTGTGCAGGGGCAATGGAGAGCGTATCTGGCAGCTCATGAAGGCAGCCAGCAGGCCTGGGACTGGTGCACGGACCTCTTTGGGCTTTCCAGTTCTTGCATCATTCTTCTCTGCACTGGAAACAGCCACCAGAAGGAACACAAGCGAAGCCAAGCTCCCTGTCTGATCAGCACCTGTGGGGACACCAGAAAGAACTCTATCACAGCTTGGAGCCAAGTTGATGGGGTAAATACTAAATGGACTTCAGAGTTAACAGAAACCAAACAACTCCCACCAAACAAAGAAACCAAAAAAAAAAAAAAACCCAAACCACAAGCAACCCAACAACAACCCCTCCCTCAAAAAAACCAGCCCCAAAACCAAAGGAAAAAACCCCACCCCAAAAACCTTCTAGTCACCTATATATTTGATATTAACAAATACCAACAAGTGCCATAACTTGCCTGATTAGCAGGATAGATGGTGCGGTCCAGGAGATAAGTCAGGCGGGTCAAGGTGATGGCTCTTAACAAAACCTTTTTGTCCAGTGGGACAGTATGGTCCAGGAGAAAGTCAGTGGGTCAGTGTAGCAAGTCTAGGTAGACGTCTGTGGTCTGGACCACCCCTCTTAGCCCTCAGTCACTCTTGCAGGTGCATCACCCTAGTGACCCCAGGCACTCTCAGTTACAGGACTGGGTAAAGAGTACTGGCTGAAATTCCCACAGCAGGTAATGAGTCCCTGTTGCTGACACTCACAGCCTGTCCAGGTGGAAGGCTCTCATGGTGGCAGGGACACAGCGATTACCAGGTTAGTTACAGGTGAGTAATTTGAAGGTAAATGAAGTTTAATAGGTCCCAAACCTATGCCAAGCTAGCACAGCATCCTAGCTATTGGGATCCACTCTGTCCTCCAGAGTGAGCTGTGATAACTGGGGCAGGGAGCTTCATTGTCTTTCACTTCTCCAGATGTGATCTGCTGTGGCTGGAGGGGTGGATGGCACAGCTGGTGCCATCAGAATGCATCCATGCCTCAGAAGCTTGAAGATGCCTGCCAGCCTCTCAAGGTTTGCATGGGAAAGCCTTCCTTATTGCCAGGAAACTTAGTTGATGTCACATAAGCTGTTTTTCCCAGGGCTCGCCCACGTGCCCTTCTTTATCCTGCTCAGCCTTGTCTGGGCAGCCTGTCTCCTCTGCCCTGCTGAAGATGCTGGTTCCCAAGAGCAGAGTGTGGGGCTTGAGGAGTGTTCTGGTCCCTGTGGAGGAGACCTCTGTACTCAGTCCCTTGTGACTTCTGACACCACCTCTGCTGCAGGCCTTTCCATACCCCTCCACTGTGATTTCCCCCACCTTGCTCCGCTTCTTTCCAAGTGGGAGCACGGTGCAGGACAGAGACTCTGCAGAGCAAACCAGCAAGCGTGTGGAGAATGTTTCCAGGCTGCCTGCTACCCCTCTTCTGTGCCTAATCTGTGCTGGGGATTACATCCAGCAGCTGAAAATAAGCTCTTGGATGGAAGGGAGGTGGTGAATGGGGGCTGCCAAGCAGGACTATTTATACTCAGTGAGTCAGGCCTGTGCCTGAATCCAGCCAGATGCTGGGGAGCTGGAACTCAGGAGCAACCTGCAAAGGACATAGCTGTGGATAAGAGGCTCTTGCCTGCAGCAGCTTGTTTACTGTAAGGTTCAGACTTGTCCTGTTTGTTCCCTGTCATGGACTGTGCCTTTCCCTTCAGCTCTGCCACACAAAGCTTGCTGCAGCTGGATGAGGAGCAGCAGGATCGGTGGAAGTACGCTCAGCACAGAAGGTCCCGGTACCAACACAGTGAGCACAGGCTGAGCCCGGTTGTCCAGGGATGCCAGAACAGCCGCTTAGAGCCACTGGAGTGCCGGGACCTGCTGGTCCAGAACGCGCTCTTCACGGGGGACCTGGAGATGGTGCAGAAGTACTTCACCAAGAGTGCAGCCATCAATCTCGTCATTGAGACCAGGGGTGATGAGCTGCGCTGGACTAGCAGGAAATTTGGTGGGTGTTCAAGGCTGGGACATGGCAGATGGGAAGTGCCCAGGGTGGGGACCAGAAAAAGAGCATAGACACCTGAGAAAAGTGTTGAGAGGAATCCCCAGTGGTGGGTACAGGGTAGTGGAAGAGGGACTTGGGGGGGGGGGGAAAAGACTTTTGGATGAGGAAAGAGGACTCTAGGGCTGTAGACCAAATGGTAGGAGGCTTGTTGAAGGTGGCCAGAGACAGATCTACTGGGAAATGGTGAGAATAGGCTCTTGGAAGGGCTGCTGGAACGGAACAACATCAGGACTGTCCTGTTAGAGATTGCTGGGTTAGATGTGAAATATGTGTGAGGAGGAGGTGAGGCTTGGGTGAGAAGGCATGAGGTGGCATAAGGATGCTTTTCCTGCTTTGTGTCTTAAGCAGGGTCTGTTACTTCATTTCATTAGAAACTGTGTCATGCTTTGGGAAGAGCAGAGAGGTCTTGCTGGTGTCCCTTGGGCAGAGCTTAGCCCATGTCCTGAGGAAGAGGCACTTGTAGGCAGCTGCTTGGGGACCAAGCCACATTTGCTCTGTGTCTACCTAATCCTGCTGCTGTGGTGAAATTCAGGTGTGAAATGAAGCCATTGTGATCCCTGCTGCAGATGCTGACTTGGAGAAGCTGCAGGAGGTTGGTGTGGGAGGGTTAACAGTGATCAGCTGGAGAGAGGGGCTTTGCTCCAGAACAAAAGCATTTGCTGTTTTGCACTTTCACACATGGGGTTTGCACCCTGCAAGCTGTTCTACTCTGTAAGATGGATTGGGCAGGGGGAACAGAAATCTAGTCTACCCGAGAGGTGGTGGAAGCAAGGTTGTCCTGAGTGACAAGGACACTCAGCTGCTCATCCTTGTTGTTTCCTCCCATCTGTGCACCTCGCTGTATCTTGTCCAGATACATCTTGTGGCTACCATGGATGCTCCTATGCTCTATGGTCCCTTTTGCTTACCTTCTTGCCCGTGTCATCTATGAACTCTTCAGTAAGCAGCATGGCTGGTGTGTTAAAGGGAGAGGTGTCCTTAGCCATCTGGAGGTGCATGTGCCCTCACTGCTGTCTGGTGGTGGTGTGGTGCAGGCAGACTCCCAGAATTTAGGACAGGGAGCGTCAGGTGTGGGGATGCCATAATTGCACCACCCTTTTCCAGAGAAGGTTGGTGGCAAAAGCCCCCCTGTGCCAGAATGGAAGAGCTGTTGATGAAGGCCGCTTTCCCAGAGGTGCGGGTTCTTTTCAAGTGTCCTGGCACAGAGCTAGGGAGCACACCGATAAAGCTTGACCATAGCTGAGCATTTTGTGGGGATCTATGCCAGCAAGAGAGATGGATAGAATGGGCTCGCAGGTGCAAATGTTGCTACTTGTGGGTGGTGAAGTTTATTTCCTGATATCTAAGATTTATGCAACTCAGGTTTTGAATTGTTACAGTCTACTTAGGAATAAAAACACAAAAGGTATTATCCTTTGTGTAACTGAGACTACTTGTCAGAAAAATACTAATTGCACATTTTAACTCCTGTCTTATACTGGACTGACAGACACTTGAACAGCAAGTCAGTCTGCTTGTAAAGATGTGTGCCCCAAAGAAAACAGAACTGCTGATGCAAAGTAACTTCACGCAGAAATTGCTCTTATCACCAAAGTTTCAAGATGTGAAAAACCCAAACAACTAAGACCATTCATCAAGCACAGACCAAAAAACGTATTGCAATATTTATCATGTAAAGATATGGAACAAAAACCAAAAGCAAACTTTTGTGCTAACTTGTGCTTTGGTTACATATGTCACTGGCCTGCAGAGATAGTTTTTTACAACTTTCACAGCCAGCAACCTTAAAAGAAGCCTCTAGTCACCTGGCCTTTCCCAGGTCATCCCTGTTGATATTTGAAGAAGCCCAGAGGAAGTGTAAATTGTAGGGTGTTTCTGATACTGTCTCACACAGCCTTTTGTCTCCCTGGTGATGCTTTTGTGATGGGGGAACCCCAGGCTCTCCTGAGAGAGGAGGAGGAGACAGAGGATTGCGTTAGGTGAGAAAGTCTGCCAGGTGCTTCCTTCTCTTTACCCTTTTGTGCACTACATTTTTAGTTAGACAAGGTGGCAGAGTCTGCACAGACAGAGGATGCTGGAGACTGTCAGTACAGAACTTGGTCATTTATTTTCATTACTGAGAAGGGTAAAGTTCCCTATCTTACACTCTTCTCTGGTCCCCCAGGTAATTGTGGCTTGGTGTTCTATTGAGGTCACTTAGCTTGTTTTCAGATGCACGATCTGAATAGCTCCACAATACACAACTAAACACTACTAGTCTTCCATGCAGTTTGATGTAATGTTTAAAATATAAGGTCTGAACAAAATGCACATAATGCTGATGAGTGAAGGGTGCTGTTCTGTAACCAAAGTAGGGGCAGGGTGGGTTTACACAACTAAGCGGGGACAGGGGAAAGTGCCATCTCAGGTGAAAGGACAGCAGTGAGGAACCCCCTGTGAGGGGACTCTTGGAGGATGGAAGGGCAGTACTAGAACCATGCAGGAGTTCTTGGTGAGGCTGAATTTCAAGAAACAGTAGGAAGGGGTCTAAAGGATAATTAACCTTCCATGTTTTTACTTTGTTTGTAATGCACTGTTTCTGTCATGGTTTGGGCTGGGCTGGCCACTGAAACGAATGACAGATGCTCTCCCCTTCTACCTGCCTTTTAGCTTTAAGCTTTGATTAAAAAGAACTTTCTTGTGGCTTTTTAAAAACCTGTTTAGTGCCAAGGGCTCAGGTGGCACTAGCAAATGGAGATTCAGTGCTGGAGATGTGCAAGGAGATGAGGGTGGGATGAAGGTGTATGGAGGCAGCCGGGTTGTGCTGTGTTGGTCTGGGCAGCAGCTGGGTGACAGCAGCAAGTCGGGCATGAGACTACATCCCTCTCTATTTCTTAATGGTGTCCTGTCTCCATTTCTACCCTTCAGGCTACTCCTCTGCCCTGTCTGGGGGCCTTCCCTTTGCAGTCAGTGACTGCAGAGATACTGCTGCCCGAGAGGACTGTCCTTATCAGCCTCTTGGCCCAGACTCTTGGTCACAAGGTTTCCCAGAATAGAGCAGCTGAGACCTGAGCTGTGCCCAGCCTGGGCCAAGCAGCAATGTGACATGTCCTCCCTCCCTGCGGGTGGCTGGAGCACGGGTCACTGGCGAGGCTGTACCCGCAGGCTCGGACCCTGCCCGCTGGGGCAGCAGTGGGTCCTGCCCTGGCTTCTGCTGAGGGTCTGGGTGCTGTGCCATGAGTAGCATCGCAGGCAGAGGAGATAAGAGTCAGCAGCCCATTTGCACACGGAAGGTAGAGGGTCCTGCCCAGGTCTACTGGCAGGCCCTGCTGGCTGGGGATCATGGAGTTGTGGCTGAGATCCTCAGTGACCATCAGAATAACCTGAGTCCCAATGCTGTGTTTGACACAAGTGACCTGGAGGAGTGGAAAAACTACCGCTTCAACTTCCGCCGGCTAAGTATGCAGGGGGCGGCAGGCAGGCACCATGGCCCGCCTGAACAGGGGCTCGGAGCCTTTTGCTTGTGCCTCAGGGCATTGCTATTGCTGGAATTGGGTGCTGCTTGAGTTAGAGGAGCGTGAGTGGGAGCGAGAGCACTGGGATGTGATCGGGTTCCCCTGTGTGTGTGTTTCTGTGTGTGTGTGTGTGTCTGTGTGTCTGTGTCCGGGTACCTGGCCCTTCGAGCAGGGATTGTGCAAGTGCTTGGAAACTGCCCGGGTTCCCCCATGGGGCAGAGGAGAGTCAGCCTCCAGGTTATGCTCCCTCTGTCACAAGCCCTGCAGGCTGGCTCTGTGAGCCTGCTCTGGCTGTGTGGGGCTGCTGGTTCCTTCTGTGGCTTCTGCTGGGCAAGGAATTGCCACAGCCCCGCATTAGGTCCTGGAGAGGGTTCAGTTTGAACCTGGCCCTGGGAAACACAGTTGGCCATGTGCTGCTTCTGCAAGAAAGAGGTGAGAGGGATGGAGTATTGAACACGTTGTGCAGTCTGGAATGTCGTCCTCCAGCCCAGTCTGGATGGGCAGCAAGAAGAATGATTTCAGGAGCCCTTATCCTGTTTAACAGCAGCCCTTACCCTGTTTGCCAGCAGACAGCACCAGCTCAGCAATGGTTCCAGCTGGGTCCACATCCTTGAGAGTTGGCAGGTTTCGACGTCTTGCTCTCTCCTAGGCCCTGCATGTCCATATCTGCTGAAGATGCTTGCCTGCACCATGCTCAGGGCTTGTCTGAATCCACTGTGTGCACAGCAGCCTGCTCCAGCACCTCTTTGTTTTACTGTGGTGCTTTGTGCATGGTGCTCTTCCCAGCCACCTTGCGGCTGTCAGCCCTGCCTATGCCTGAGCCCCTCCATCCGCTGTCCTCCTGTCTACAGAAACCCTGTGCTGTGTGGCTGAGCTGCAGGGGGAAAAACACAATTTCTGGGAACAGCCTCTGCCCAAGGCTCCTGCTCCTCTGATCTCCGTGGCAGCATGGCTGTGCAGTCTGAGAGCCATTCCCAGAGCTTTGCCTTGGGCAGGCCAGTCCGAGCAGGGACTGGCAGGAAGAGGCAGTCCCCTGAGGAGACACCTGGGTCCCTCAAGGGGGGATGTACATCAGGTACCCGGGGGGAAGGGGAAGGACTGGGTGCTTCTGTGCACCACGGCTGGATGTGGCTCCCTGACCTCTCTTTCCCTGCAGGGCTGTGGTCTCTGAGCTACGAGCAGGAGCTCACCACGCCGCTGCACATCACAGCCAGCCGGGGCTACACCGACTGCCTGCGGCTCCTGCTACTCCGGGGGGCTGCTGTCGACTTCGCACCGGGGGGCAAGACTGCCCTGCATGAGGCTTGTGCAGCTGCCAGTACGGACTGTGTGCGGCTGCTGCTCAGCTTTGGTGCTGACCCCGAGGCCGTCTCTGAGGATGGCTACAAGCCCCTGCATCTCTGCAAGAACCCAGACTCCATCGAGTGAGTTCCAGCGCCGGGGGCACAGTGGGCTCCCTCCCCATCGAGCCTCCTCCAGTCCAGGAGGGGTCCCCGCTCATCCCTGCAGGTGGGCGGCTGTCTTGCAGCAACGGCTGCTGAGTGGGGTGGCCTTACTGCCCGCTCCTGGACCAGGGTCACCTCTGAAGCCCAAGGGATGACTGTAAGCTCTAGGCCTCAGCTGATGTGGCTGAGTGTGGTGTTATTGTCTCGCTGCCCACCAGCGATGCCCAGCCCATGGTTCACACTGCGAAGCTCAAGGCATGCACGGCGTAGACAGGCCTCTGTGGGGGTGTGGGAGCAGGCTCTGGGTGTGATGACACTTTATTAAGCATCTGTGGAGAATTAGCTGGAATTAGGATGACAGTATCTCTGCTCACCAGTCATCCTGGCTTAAAACCACTGTTCTGGGGTGTGAGGAGCAGGGATTTATGGACTCTGGGAAAAGTGAAAGCTGTGGGATGAGCAGACATGGGGTGTGGGGGGGTTGCCTGTAGGATAGGAGCTGGAGAGCCTGTCACTGAGTCATCTTGCCCCACACAGGTGTGTCCAGCAGCTGCTGCAGCATGGTGCCAGCGTGAACAGTCGGACAGAGGAGGAAGACGACACAGCACTGCATGTAGCAGCACGCCATGGCCTGATAGACCATGTCCAGCTGCTGCTGCGCTATGGGGCAGAGCTGGAGGCAAGGAATAAGGAGGGGCAGACTCCACTGAATGCTGGCTGTGCTCAGCCCCATCAGCCCCAGGACATGGACCGCTACTACCGGGTCTGCCAGCTGCTGGTGGAGAGCGGTGCCAGCATTGATGCTGCAGACAGGGACCGCCAGCACCCACTTCACCTGGCCTGCAAGAATGCCAATGCTCAAATAGCAGAATTACTGCTGGCCCGGGGTGCAAATGTCAACGTCATGAACTACAGCGGCAACATGGCACTGCACAATATCCTGCAAGCAACTGCCTACAAGCTGGAGCACCACCCAGAGCTCGTGGTGCAAGCCCTGCTCAACCACGGTGCCGTCCGTGTCTGGCCTGGCTCCCTCCTCAAGGTGCGGGGCCCAGGGCTGTGCTGGCGGTGTGGTGGGAAGGGAAGGCGGTGAACCTCAGGGCCCCAGTGAGAGCGAGGGTGTTCCTGTCACAGCAGGGCTTGTTCTGTGCCAGCCACTTGCTGTCCTGCCTGTCTCCTCCCAGGGCTGGGGAGGGGGATCTGGCATTACTGGTCAGGGAGTCCCTGAAGTCTTCTCCTGGGGTATGTTCTCTGGTAGGAGTCGCCTGCTTCTGTCTGCTAAGCTGTGGGGATGGTACTTGCCTAGTTTCCATAATCGCTTGCCCTGGAAAGTGTTGGCCCTTTTCCTGTCAGGGGATGCGTTTCCTCTTTGGGACATGCCCTCCAGCTCATGCTGTCTTGGCAAGACAACAGCCAACAAAGGGTTAATTTCCTGTCTTAATTCCTGAGCAGTGCAATAATTACCCAGCCCGGAGATCAGCAGATTGCTCTCCCCTTTGGGAAAATACAGGAAAATCAACAATTAACACTAATTAATCTCCTATTAACGCCAGATAATGAGGATCACTCGTACAGCCGGAATAGGCTCTGACAGCTACTGCTGGCCCGGGCCATGGGGAGTGGGAGCCAAGAGCCGGGGGGATCTGCCTCTGAGCAGCTCTGCATGGTGGGGTGTGCTCCTAAGGCCACGCTGGTGTGTGAGATACATGGCACCCCTGTGTCACGTGCACCTACGTGGGCACGGCACTCTCCAGAGATGGGTCGCATGAGATATATATGATGTCTTCCCAGGGAATGAATGCATGTATGTATTCCCAGTGAATATATATGTATGGTATGGTGCCTTCCCTTGCCCAGGGAGGCAGTTGAGTCACCATCCCTTGGAGGTATTTAAAAGATGTTAGATGTGGTGCTGAGGGACATGGGTTGGTGGTGGACCTGGGTTAATGGTTGGACTTGATGATCTTACAGGTCCCTTTCAACCTAAAGGATTCTATGGTTGCTGGGGCTCTCTGTGGCAGCTAACATGGGTGCAGTACTCCCTAGGACACCCATCGCATACCGCACAGATACTGGTGTCTCTGCAGCCCCGTGTCGAACAGGCATGATGTGTCCCTGCGATCCCTGCGTGGCCCTCAGCAGAGGCCTGGTGTGCCTTGGCCTTGGTGCACACCAAATGGGTGTCAGTCCTTGCCCCACAACGACTCATGCTCTACCTAGAAAAACATGAGGAAAGGAGGCTGGCATAAAGCAGAAGTGTTGGTTGCTTATGAGCCTCTTGCAGCTGTGAGGCAGATGAAGGAGATCCGCACCCCAGCCATGTGGGTTAGTCCCTGTGTCTGAGGAGGGGCTGTGGGGACCCTGTTGTGCTGAACACAGCCCTGCTGTGTGTGTCACCCTCTGGCACTTCCCACCGTGGCTGGGTTTGATCTCTGGGGACAGCAGGAGGGAAAGACGTTCGTTTTCTAGATTTACCAGGGCTGGTTTTGAGCATGTGCAGCTTCTTAGGAGGTGAAGGAGGGGCTTACAGGACCTTGCCCAAAGCTCATTGTCTGTCCCGGCGCAGGTGCTGCGGTACTGCCATCCCTGCCCGCGTGTCATCGAGGCCCTGATGAACAGCTATGATCACGTGCGGGTCTCCGAGGACTGGGTGGAGGCAGTTCCAGCGGAGGTTGTACAGGTGAGGGAATATGCGCTGGTGGCTGGAGAACCTGCAGCCAGGCTACCATGGCAGGGTGCCAGGGGAGGCTTGAGGCTGAGGGGGGTTTAGGGCAGGGCTGGGGAGAGATTTGCGGGGCGTAGGGTGCTGTTGGGGGACAGGAAGGATGCACTGTAGTGACTCAAGTAAAGGGTTGTTTGCTTCTACCTCTGCTCCCAGGGTGATTTCTTCAGCTTTATCTGCCTCTCGTCCTCTCTTCTCTCTGTAGAAATACCCACGTTTCTACCAGTCGCTCTTCTCCCTGGAGCAGAGACCTCGCTCCTTGCAGCACTTGGCTCGCTGCACGCTCAGGACCTTCCTGGAGGGCCGGTTGCTTCAGGTCCTGCCTCAGCTGCACCTGCCAAGTGCCTTGCACCGTTTTCTGCTGCTCGGCTTCGAGGATGTTCTCTACTAAGGGCTGTGGTTCCACTCCTACAGTGCTTTTCTGTGCAGATGTTCCATCCCTGCTGGTGTGGTCTGTGCCTTCCCAGCTGGCTCCCTCCCCTCACACGCTCTCTCTTACAGATCACCTGATTTAACTGGGGGGAAAACCCCAAAACCAAACCAAGAAAAAACACTGGAAAAGCTTTGGGGCACCTAAGCCCTTTTTCAGAACTGAAACAATTGGAAAAGTTCAAGCCAAGTGCAGGCTGAGAACAAATGCTCTGGGTTTAACTCAGTTATTCTAATCGATTAGCAATTGATTTTTTAAAAGCATTTACAACATTACAGGTGTGATGTTCCAGAGCACATTTTGGCAATATAAGAAGCCTTGCTGCTTTTCCTCAGGTTTTTTAAAAGGGAAATTTCTAATGCGGCATTGAATGTACTTGCTGGGACAGGAGTTATACCAGGAAAGTTTAGCTGTCCTGACCATGCGGGTCTCAACCGAGGACAGCAAGCATGTGATAGTATTAGCACAGGGACACGTGGTTCTGGTGTGTTTTTACCAACCGCAACAGGCACAGGCAGCTGCTGATTGTGTTCCAGGTTCGCTGGGAATGTCTCTTGGGCACATGCCATTGTTCCTGCTTCAGCATCCATCTTGGTTTTTTGGCAGAGCAGTCGGCAGGAGACACTCTCCTGACTGGCTGAGTAACGCACGTTCCACTGCCCCGTTCCCAGTGCGGCTGTGCAAGGGGTGGGCTCAGGGAAAAAAAATCATCCCATTTCTAGACAGAAGTTTCCATCTGAGCTGCAGGCACAAGGTCTTACTCTGACCCCCTCTGTGTAGTCAAAGCATTGCCTGTCCCTAGAATCCCCTTCCTTTAACTGAATCGGTATCTCCCTTTAGGCTGCCCAGCCTTGAGTATCTGCTTGAGTCCTACCTGATCTTTGCTGTTCCTTGGTAAAGAGCGTGATACACCATAATGGGTGGACTAGTAAACCGTAATGGTACTTATAGAAGGGTACAAGGACAAAGCAAGTAGAGAAAAGCCCTCCCCTAGGATGTCTGTCCCCACCCCAGAGCTCTGTAAATTGCATTTCAGGTACTTTAGAGTCAAAAGGGCATCTTTGTATTTAACAGTCAGAGATATTTTTTTTTTCTCCCATAAATTTGATCAGTCACTTTTTGGACCCATGTATATTTGAGCATTCTGATACCCCTGTGGCAAGGATAACTTAATTGCACATTGTGTTGGTAATCTTCTTTTATTTGTCTTTATGCTGTCACCTTCTTGTTTCATTTGATGCCCTCTAACTCTTGTATTCTAAGAATATGTGGGCAACTACAGTCTGTTCCTCTTCATCATGTTATTCAGAACAATATAGATACCTGTCACTTCTCTCCTTACTCAGGCTGTAATTCCATGGGACTGTGTCGCTCCCTGCGTGGAAGCCGTCACCCAACCTTGAACCATATGTGCAGGCTTTTCCTGTCTCTTTACTGACCCCAGTGCATCACTTTGAGATGAAGGGACGAGAACTGTGCACAACATTCAAAATGTGGTTGTGCCATGATTGCGTAAGAGTTAATTCTTAGCCGTGTGGATGTGAGATCTACACAAATGCCTCAGGAACCCTAGATTCATATTTGACATTATCTGATTATTTACGCAGTCCAGGAGGAGGATGGCCTTGGCAGTGATGCCCTCCCATTCAGCACATTTTGTGTTCAGATGGCACATGTTGCTACCTCTACATGTGTTCCAGACTCATTAGTGTCCAGGATGCCATCCCTGTTTTAAAATGAAGCCCACATTCTTCTTTCCTGTATGTTGCACCTTATACTTAGATGTAACAAACCAGGTTTTTTCATGAACCCGGTGTTTCAAGCAATCCAGATTAGGTTGTCTTGGGCAAGTGCCACCTATTACTTTTACCATCGCAACAATTCATTTTTAACCACCTCAATAATTTTACCAGCAATTGTTTTTTTTATTTTTTCCCTGCTTGCTAATAACATACAGCATTGATGCATGAATAGATTACAACTAGAAATATATGTCAAATGGCTATATAGAATAAGTCTTCTCAGTTACCCAATTCTTTCTAATCTATTAATACTGATCACATTGACTGTAGCAGAAAGCTAATTTTTCTTGTTAGAATGTCATGCAGAACTAAGTCAAATGACTTACAGGAGTCTAAGCGTGCCATATCTCTCTAGTTAGCTCTATCAAACTTGTAGGCTTACAAAAAATTATATAAAATTCTTTGAAAGTGCCTCTTTCAAATGACATTAATTTGGGTTCTAGCTTTTAGTAATTTACTCAGGACATCCCTTGGCTGCTTGTTTGTGATTGCTGGGGATGTGTGTTTAACTAACTGCTTGGATATCCGTGTGAACACATTTAAATACTGGTAAGGCGTTGGATTTTCCACCACACACACACACACACCCACCCCCCCAGTTATCGTAAGTTTCCCAGTGTGCCATGATTTGTTACAAATAAAAAAAAAATAATCAGTGGTTCAGTGAACTCATTAGCCAATTAAATACTCTTGGATGTAAGTTATCCTTCTGCAGATTACAAAAATTGTTACTTAAACAGTTTCTCTTTAGCATCTTCCTTAATTACTTATGGAATAGAAAGTATTTCGTTACCATTGTAAAATATGAATATTACCCATTGTTGTTTCAAATACGGAGCAGAAATATTTATTATGCAGAATGTATGTTTACAGGCAGAAAGCCGGGGCAGGCACCCAGTGACTACAATTCTTTGGATTCTCTGCTGCTGGGGCGTCCTGCTCTGGGGTTGACATTGCAAAAAAAAAACCTGAGAAATTGGAGAGGGTTCAGAGAAGAGCCGTAAATGAGCTATGGAGTGCCTGTGATCCCTGGCAGTAGGAATGTTGGAGGGGTGGTTGGACAGCCATTGATCCTTGGAGTCCTGCAGTCGTAGGTGTGTGTTCTTTGGTCCCAGACTTACAGGGCAGGAAGGCTGACAGCACTCTTCCACGGAGCACTGTGGGCGCAGGGGCTGCACATACTCTCCCCCCCCACCCTGACACCCCTCGCTGGTCTGTGCCTCCCCGAGCTTTCTGAGGGGCAGGCTGCAGAGTTTATTTAACGTTTCCAGTTCTTCTGAGTGGTGCTTGGAGGCAAAACTAGATCCAGTGGCTGCAAATTGAAGCTGGGCAAACACACATTAGAAATGAGATACGTTTTTAATAGCAAGGGTAATTAATCTACTAATTAATTGCATCTTAGAATAGCTTATCATGGTGGATGTACATTTCTCGTCTCTGGCTTTTTCAAAAATCAGCGGAAGATCTGCCCTGGTCCAGACCAGAATTCATCCTGCGTGGTGCTTAGCCTATGTCCCAGAGAGATTGGACTGCTTAATTACAGATCTATGGTCCATAGTCTGTCACTCTTCCACACTTGTCACTACCACTGGCCTCTGTCACTGCTGGAACTGCGTTTGGCTCCAGGGTAATGAAACAGCTTCACGTTTCCCTTAACAGCGCTGCTCACTTCATTGATGTCTCCGACTTCCCCTTACTTCCTTCGTTTTGGTGGAGATGAACCAGCAGTGCTGATTTGTACTGGCTCTGACAGCTTCCTTGCTCTGAACTTGCTATCTGCACTGATTTCTGAAAAAGACTTTCTGAAATAAATGGTGATGCTACTTTATAACTTTATTTAAATATTTGCTCTTATTCAATGTCTCTGACAAGCTTTAGCTTTGAGACTTCAGCCCTTTGGAAGCACTGAGCAGGTTTCGCCCTGCAGGATTGGGCAGTGTTCATGGGTTGCCAAAGGACCTTGGGGCTGGATGTGACCCATGAAGGCAAACTCCCTCCTCTCACCATCCTGAGGTGAGGACCTCAGGGGCTGCCCTGAGACCCTTGCAGTGATCCCACCTGAGGAGGCACTCCAAGGACCTCTGGCTGAGGGCAATAGGAGCCTCAGTGTTTGCCCCAACCTGCAGCCCCTTGCAGAGCTTGGCTGGACTTGGGCCCACGACTGGTTTGGCCCTGCAGCAGTTCTCCCGCTGCTGAATGTTTCTGGTACTTCATTGTTAGGAGCAGGACTCTAAATGCTTCCTGCTCTCCTGTTTCCACCCAGAGGCTCTGCAGCGGATGCTGATGCTCCTGCGGTACGTGCTCTGTGGGTGAAACCTGGGTGAGCACACCCCGTTGTACATGGGATCTCTCAGCCCCCTCCCTTCCTCCGGCTCATCACCAGCTGTCAGCAGCGCTGCTCACATCCCTCCCACCTCCACGCTCCAAGGCTTTCCCTCAGGATTCTGGGCCACGTGGGCTTAGGCTAAATGCAAACACATGTTTGATAGTAGCCTGAGACTTCTTAAATTTGGTGCTATGCCTGGCCAGCCTTACTTGGACTCCTGGAAAATACTACAGCAACTAACTAAATAATTTGTAAGTGCCTGGACACATGCAAAGTTGATCAGACCAGTCCTGCTCCATTCTGTATCAGGCCAAAGGGCCCATGGGGAAGGGACAGAAGGAGCAGATGTTGTGTGTCTTAAATGTCTTGATTTCATGCTCTTTCACATAAGAATGAAATTAAGAAAAGATAACATAGAGTGAGCTACTATGGGGTGAGAGCATAACTAGTCAGAAGACCTTATTCAGCGCCATTTATCTATCAGTAACCAAAGAGCAGTGATACAGAGAGGGTGTTACCTGGAGGTCTGCCCTCCATCTGGCACTGCTCTAGAGTTGTTAAAGACTGGCATGAAGGAACAGCCTTTGCTGTTCCTTTGTGCACAAGCCTTTGCTTGTCAGTCCGGGAAAATGAGCAGTTTTCGGATCAGGTAAACCCAGCATCGGGGCTGTTTCTAGGCTCTCTGCTGACCCACAGAGGTCACGGGGGTTGGTACACAGGACAGGCCACTGTTGCTGCTAGTCTTGTGCAAGGTTTAGCAAAAATGTGGTGTTGCTCTAGAATGCCAGCTCTGCCCTTAGGTCCTAGGACGGACCACTCTGAGTTTTCCTCTCTTTAAGTTGTAGTCTCTCCCTATTTCAGAAACCCTGGCTTGGGACAGCTCCTTGGAAGTAGCCTTTTTCTGATCTGAGATCTTGTCAGCAGCAAAACTATGCACCTGGGAATGCTCTTTCTACTATTAATGAGGATCCTGGATTGTTATTGCTCCAGCTCCAGCTTTGCTAGGGCTGGTTCTAAAATATCTTCCCCAGCCATGGGAGGGTGCCTCCTCGGCTGCTGCAGACAAGTTTTGCTGTAGGAAGCTGAAGACAGAATCATGTGGGGCAACTCGAGACTGGGGTAAAATCCTGTGAGACTGTATTTTCAGAGCCCAGCTGGAACCACCTGGGATCTCCTTGCACCCAGGATACCTGCTGGGGCAGGACTTGCATATTGGCTGTCACCCCTGAGGCTGAGCGTGCCTGTGGAGCCCGGTGGCTCAAGCCAGGGTTGGTTCCTTTTGGACCACTTGCGGTGTAGTCCAGTAGTAGAGTCTGAGCCTGGTACCAGCCCAGCTTCTGTTAACACAGCATCACAGCCACAGCAGCCCATTCTCTAGACTTTCCAAACTTTGAGTAAATAATTTTGCAACATTACCCTTGCTTTTAATATGCTTAGTAGCTATATTGCAGGAATGCCTGGAGGCCATGACTAGATTTAGTCCTGTTGTGCTAGATTCTGCGTAGAGATCGTAAGTGGAGCAGGTAGAGGCATAAAGTTAAGGTTGCATAGCAGTTTCCATTAGAAAGACCTGCTTTCATTTGCCAGTCAGTTATTAAACTTTAACTGTTGCAGTTGTGGTTTGCCATGCTGTGTGCCTGTCTCAGGCTGAACTTTTCTCATTACAGATACAGCAAAAATTAATTGGCCTCTACTTAACCAACAGCCTGTGTACCAGGAATACGCTCCAGACTCCCCGCCTTGGAGGAGCAGGTCACAGTGAGGGAAGGAGAGCTGGCTTGAATGTTTCTTCTTCTGTCCAGTAGCTCGGGATCAACTTTTCCTACGTTCCCACCTCTGAGGATCCCGTTTTGCACGTACCAAGCAAAGACATTTTTAGAGGCTGATAGTTTTCTCCCAGGAAGCCTCTGCCCATGCTGAGCCGTTTGAAGTTATGGCAGATCCTCTGTGCTGACCAGATGTACCATCTTCAGCATAGACGGTGTGTCCCAAGTGTCAAGTGTTGGGCAGGACATTTTCCGATCTCGCCTACTGACTCCAGAAATGCAGGCAAACTGACTTTTCCGTGCTCATATCTCCGTAGTAAGGAACAGAGGAGAGGAGGAAGAAGGCAGCTCAGCAGTTCTAATGCGGAAAACAGACAAGAAGAGGGGTGGGAAGCAAAGACAGACTGAGGAAGGCGGGACATCTCAGGCAGTGATGTGATGGAGGAGATGGGACAGGCTGGTCTGTAATTGCTTAAGGGCACTGCTTGCAGAGACTGGACTTGAATTCAGTACTCGTGGCCCAGCCTGGTGAGACTCAGGACCAAGTGCTGAGGCTGAACATGGTGCTACAACCCAGCAAGTGCAAAACGGAAGGGAGAGAGCAGGTCTCCTCCTAAGACTCTTTTTTAGCGCAATGTCTGATAATGTATACAGCAAGGTCCTGAGACGTTTCTGGACCTGGATGGAGCTTTGAGCAACCTGGTCTAGTGGGAGGTGTCCTTGCCCATGGCAGGGGGTGGGGCTGGATGATCTTTAAGGTCCCTTCCAACCCAAACCATTCTGTGGTTCTATGATTCTGTCAACAGCTGAGAGTACAGTCAGACCAGGAGCTTAACAAATTGCACGTGTAATTAATACCTGGTGTTTGGACGGTGTATCTTCAGGCACGTTAAGGGAACATACCAACTGCTTGCAAGTGGGGGATGGAGCTGAATAAAAAGGAATAGAGTGGCTCCCCGTGGAGAAGGTGTGTGGGGAGGGAGAAACGCCCGGGGAGCAGCGTACTGAACAGTGGAGGTCTGAGCCTCAAGTGGAAGCCATGGAAACTGCATTTCCACTAGACAGTGAGAAACTGTGGAAGATCGGAGACAGGATACAGAAACTGGGGAGGCCCCTGGAGGCCTAAGGGGTGGTAGAGTTATCATGTGCAGCCTGGACCCTCACCCTTCCATCAACAGGATGGACCCTCACCATTCTGCAAGGATGGTGGACACAGGAGCTCTTAATCTGTGCCTTGTTAAATGTACGTACTAGAGTACAGTAGCACAATATTTGCTTTAATTTGCTTGCAACCTTTTTTTTTCCTCCAGTGCTTCAAGATTTCTTCTCTGGATCTTTGCTTCACAATTTGACAAATTAATTTCTACCTTACTTTACTGTAAGGTCTCAGGAGACAAAGTAAAGCAGAGTGGAGTAAGTTGTCAGGGTCTGAGTACATTCTCCTCCTCCTGTGGGTTTGCTCTCTGGGGTCAGGGACAACTCGGATGATGCCATGGTCTGTCCTTGGGGAACCTCAGCAAGAGCCTGCCCCTCTTTCGCTGAGGAGCTGCTTTTAAGCTCAGGCCCTTAGTCTCTGCCTGGCCTAAGCTGGAGGTACACCTGGTCTCGTACCTCCCTGCTGCTGACAATGATCCTGACCCACTGATTTGATTTTCTGGCTGGGCCTTGGACTTGCCTCACCACTTGGAGAGTGGGACTTGCTGGGTGATCACCGGACTATTGGTGACCCTGTTTACTGTCACCAGATCTGCTCTGCCCACCTTCCTTGAGTCTTGTGGGACTGCACCCTTGTCTGTGAAGCCACTGCCCTGCCTGCCTTGCTGCAAGTCTTGCTTCCTGGCTTCCCTTCCCTGTTGGAAGTGTATGAGCAGGTAAGCAGAATCTTAATTTGGAGACATATGTAGGGACTTGCAGGATGCAAGCTACTGATTTGCAGGGGATGGCATGGGAGCTTGTGTTACTGGCTTCAGGAAAGACCTGCTGCTCTGGGCACACGCATCCCCCTGTGTGGGAGCTGTAGTTCTTTCCCCAGCTTTCTCAGTTTCCTCAGCAAGGTCACTGAAAATGCTTCCTATTGCTCTCAAATATCTTGCTAACTTATATGAGGGTGTGAGGTGTGGGTTGAAGGTTACATAGAACAGGTTCCTTGAACAAGTGATCAAATTGAAATTGCTCAGGAGTTACGAAGCCACTTGCATAGCCTTGATTTGGACTCTTTTGAGTATAAGTCTTGAGATCCAGTAGCTTACACATGGCTCTGCTTTCATTTTCTCCATGGTCTAACATGCTTTGAAAGCAGTGAAATGAACCCAAGCTGTGTGCATGAAGATGGCTCCAACCTGAAGGCTCCTTTCCCACAGGGATATTTGGGGGATGAGACAGGAGAGCTGGGCCAAGGACAGATGGAACACGGATGCCACCTGCAGACCTCGAGCATGTCTCTTACCATGTTGCAACTGATTCCTCAGGTGGGATTCATCCAAATGCTTGTCCCTGCCAGCCTCCTTCCCAGCCTGAAATCCAGGTCCTCATCCTAGACTAGTGGCCGAACGGCCTGTGCCCTATGAACATGTACATCTCTTCCCCAGTGATCCGAGGGCCATCAGTTGGTGGAAGGTGTCTGCATCAGAGCGGTGATAGGGATCCCTCTTGCTGAGCTTCCGTTTTATGATTCAATATTTGAGTCTGGATGATTAACATTAACTTCTCCACACCTCTGTTTCCCTGGCTGGGGGTAGGGCAGCTCTCACCACAGAGGGATATTTCCTTGAAACTGCAAGGATGTGCCATAGAGAAAGGCACAAAGACACAAAAGAAGGAGGATGCTCTGTGCAGGCCCTTGGTACTGATGTCACAGCTGGACCCTGGGGATTCAGATTGTGCCTGTTCAGTGGAGGAAGGCTGTGTGCCACACTGCCAGTTTGATGGGCCCATTTGGCCTCGTTTAAATGCTCCACACAGGATTCAAGTGCCCAGCTCCATGGCTGGACTGTCATGTCCCACACAAAACATATGATTCAAGGCTGCAGCATACCAGTGCCCCAGACCTTCCTGGGGACAGAGTAGGAGAGGGTTGTGGTGTGTATTCACATCGATGTCCATGCCACCAGGGAGCCGAGCAGCTGGGGGTACAGCATCCCCGGGCAAAGGGCGAGTGCAGGCAGGAAGGGGTCCTGAGAAGAGGACTGCCCCTAGGTGAGAGCTGACACATAGCTGTGCCACTGAAAACGCAGTCAGAATCAGTTTAGACACGCCTCCAGCTCTGGCATTTCTCAGCTTCCGAGTGCTTTGCGTGCTAATCCTGGTGCTCTCCTGAAGCAGGGCTTTACTTTGCTTGAGCTTCGGCATAGTATGGGCCCGGTGAGCATCTCCCTGTTGGCAGGACCACAATAGAAGTGCCGAGCTGGGGGGGAGAAATACTCCGTTTTAGCATGGGGCTCCCCACACGGGGCCAAGCCACGCTCCCCCGGACACGCAGCAGGGCCAGGCAGAGCTGTGGAACTCTCGCCGCGGCTCAGGAGCGTTCGGCTCGCACTGGTCTGGCCCTGTAGATTGAGCGATGTGCAGAAGGGCCCATCGGCAGCGGGTCCGGGGTACGCGTCTGACACACGACGAATGGGCAGGCGGGAGGGACAGAGCCCCGGGGCTTTGTGCGGCTGCAGCGCAGCGCGGGCGGGCTACCGAACCCGGCCACGGCCGGCCGCGGGGCACCCCGGGTGCCGGACAGGTCCGGGCGGGCTGCAGCCGCCTGCGCGG